>JAYMSZ010003810.1:0-10155 GCA_036897665.1 Pelargonium citronellum | reverse complement strand
TTTTTTGGCGGGAAACAGTCCTTTACCTCAGACAAGGAAAGGAGAGAAGGGAAGAGAATCTTGGGTCTGGGGAATGTAAGGCTTTAGTTTGGGAAAAGCTGGTTGGGTTTTTATCTGACATTCCACAATGGAGGTCATTTTGGTCATTTACACACTCTCAGCCCTAGCATTGCCCTAGCATTCTTGTTCTATATCTGACTAATCTAATACTGAAAATTTAAGTTCATGAAGATAAGAAAGTAGCAGTAGTAATAGAAATGGCACAAGAAAGATTTGATGTGGAACTCTAGTACAATAGTTAACAATGTAGCAACCAATCTCAGACTTCTATCTATCAACATGTAGAATCAAATATCATTTGATGTATAGCTATATATAGGTGCAATGATATGTGTATTAGTCGTGTTCGAGAAGGACTGGTCTGATTATTGAGTAAAATCGATGTCAAAGGGAAATGGCACAATCAAGTTAATGACGGAAGATGGTGATTCCAAGTGCTCTTACCTCCCCCCTCTTAGGGATGCAAACCGAGCGGCCAAATCATCATAGTCGGGTAATTTGGGATGCACGTGCCGGGCTGGGTTTGATCTATCGGGTTGGAATGAAGCAGCGCGAGCAAATACTTTCTTTGGCTCTGATGGAGCTGATTGTTCACGAGGAAGGGAAGCTGATCGTAAAGGTACAGGAGCCATGTCTGGTTCCTCGTGTGGCCTGTCTCTACTTGTGTGCCGTGGAGATTCACCCGCGTCAGTGCCTTCATGCAGTGGCCGTCGACTTTTAGACTTTCTTCTCAACTTTTCTAGTTCAAAAGTTGGTTTCTTGCTGTAATGCATCAAGAGTCTGTCTATCACCCTTTCTTCTTCATCTTTCTCATCCCGTTCGTCGCCAAATAAGATCTGCAGCCCACGCTTTGAATCGTCCCTTCTCTTGCTCCTTGGTTTTCTTGCAGGAACTGCTGTATCTTCAGAATTGCCAACATCATCATGACCGGATCGGGATCTTGAGTGCCTCCTCCTGACTGATTTCGGTTTTGGCAAGGGATTGCCTGTTACATCATCCGGACGGTGATGATCTTTCTCATGAACGTGGCCATTCGTTCTCACCAACCCAACATGCCTCTCATTGTCTGAATGATCACCTAATTGGACCCTCTCAGACCTATTACCAGTACTATTAGACTGATCACTACCAAAATCAGCATGTAAAGATCCAAGATTGGCTCTATACTTGTCATCCTTTGGTTTACTATTTGGTTTGACATAAGGCGGAGGGATGGCATTATTGTAGTAAGGCCTCAATTTTTCCACTTCTCTATCCTGTCCATTCCTTGTTGAATTTGCAGTATTATCCAGGCCGCCATACTTACTACCAGCAAATTGGGTATCCCTACTATCGCTTTTTAACGGCAATCCTGCAAAATTCCGATCAAATTCTGAATGCCCAACAGGAACAACATCCACAATTCTTTTAGGGAATATATTCTCCCTGCCATTCGGTATCTTGGATCCATCATCAGTGAGTTCCTGTCCTTTTTTGTGAGATGAACTGCCTATTCTAACTTTCCTTGGAGTGGCTTCTTCCTTCTCAATCCAAGGTCCATGTTTTTGGGCAGCGTCTTTTGCGTTTACTGATCTGTCATTATCAACAGGTACATGGAAAGACCCGTAATTTTTATTCTGTCCCTGCAGAGCAAAAGTTGTCAATAAGTCAACTAAGGAGAACTTGAATAACACCCTATAAAAACTGAAGTCATAATGCAGAGAACAAGAGAGAACAATGCGTATCCCATGACGGCATGTTTTGTATTTCGTAAGAGAAAATTAGAGGGTCATACCTTAGCAGATGCAGAAGAATTTGACATTCTCTGTTCAAAAGCCACTGAGTCCCACCTTATTGAGAACTCTGAGGCTATATCCCGCATCAACTGAACTTTATTCTCCATTTTAGCTGGCTTTGAGGATAACTTCTCAACAAACTATCATTAAGTAATCAGGCTGGTTAGTTGTAGACAACATTGTTAATTTATTACTAACTGAAAGAGTAAGTAAATGGACAATCACCTCTTTATTAGCAAAGTATTCAAGGGAATTCCCATATCTCTCTTGAAGCATTTGCCTAAGGTCACGTAACTCAGGCAAATCAGAGAATCTTGCTGCAGCAAACATCAAAGATGAGACAGCCTCCCTACATTCCTCGGGGCATTCCCTGTGAGGAGAGCAGAGCAGCCAGGTAATGGTCAATATAAATTTAAATTCTGCCCATCAATCTTATGAATAAATATATTAGTATAAGAATAATTACACAACAGCTATCTATTATCTTCTCTATCATATGTTCCATATTGGATTTTTAATGGTCATGAGTAAAATATATTGCTTTGTAGCAATGACAGTAGAGCTGAAATAAAAGGCGGACAACATCCTTTAAAGTGAACTAAAATTGCTTAGTAGCAATGACAATAGAGTCATGCATACCTCTGTTTCTGAATAACTGAAAGATGCTTCAGTACAAAATCACAAGTTTGTTCAATATAGTCATAGCAAGAAGAGAGGGTCAATTCAGCTAGAAGTCCATCAGCCTGTTTTGAAACCACGGAAAAAGCAAGCACTTCAGTAAGGGGTCGTCAAGATAAGAAAAGCATTAGTTTTACAGTTAATTTTTATAAGATGAAAAGTTGTAGATCACAATTTTGTAATCAATAATATTTTTGTTAGATGATACTTGTACACTAATTCTTTAAAATATAGTATAATGGGTATGGGCTAAAGAAGAAAAAAGCAAGGACACCCAATCAGCACCATAAATGAACTAAGAAATTCTTCAGTCAGCATCATAAAGCAAAGATAATAACATAATTATCATAAAACAATAAATCCCAACAAAAAACAATAATAACATAATTGCATAATGACAAATTCTTCTTTGTCACTCCATGTGTAAGTACAATTAAAAACGTGATATAGTCCCCACAACTTTCAGATTTGATTCCCAGCATCATCAAATCTCAATTACTTATAATTTATAACTACTCGACTAATGAACTTCTTCTACTGTGTTTTCCCCCCTTGATATAAGCATAAACAGCCTCCAGTATAAACTTCATCGTGGAGCAATGAGACGGTAAAATAAGAAATTTGAGTTCCTGTAGCATGTCCATAACCTTCAATTCCATTTCCATCATACTAGATAGCCAGTTTGGTTTACCACCAAGCCACTGAAAACCATGGTAATGTTCCCCAGGACCCAAAAAGAGTGTCTTGTTTCCCTTAAATTTTTGTCCTACAACGACTATCCTATTTCCACTCTTTCCTTTTTCTAGAAGTTAGCTATCCTTGAATTACGAATAATATCTCTCTAATAAGTTAGCGAGAACCCCTTGAGTTTGTTATAACAAATGCACATGGGGATATATGGGGAAATGTCCAATTCTAACTCACATATACTTCAATTTCCTTAGGGAAAAGGAAGACACTTGTGACATAACTGGACATGGTGAAGTCCAAAGTTTGATCCTCCGCATCTTGCTAGACAAAAATCGACAAACTGATTATGAAAATTTTGCTTCTGTAAAATGACTCTTATCTTTGGCATAGTTGTGGATAGTTTATGAGGGATCCAATCAATATATGAGAAACTTGATGTAAAAGATAAGGCTCCATTTTTGTTTTTGAAAGAAAGATTTTGACAACACAAATAGCTATAGAGCCTTGCATTGAATTGACAAGACATTCAACAAAAGAATCACTTGCTCATTACAAGCTCCAACATGAATAAAAAAGAAGAAGAAAACTATTTAATTTTACACACCTAGCAAGTAGCAAGCATAATATAGAGCATATTGATGAGAAAATGACAAGCACATAAAAAGTTTCATAACCGAAGATCAAATCAACACCCCTAACATCATGTTCTTGTGGTCTATAGATAAACACACTCCAATAATAGTAACCAAAATATTCATCAATTTGTCACACTTCACATATCAAATTATTTTAAAAAAATTATAAAAAAAATCATTATCCATACAAATTTTACATTTCCTGCATTCTCTCGCATTCCAAGCAGACGAAGAAATTTAAATTTAAAACTCCAAAACATCTTTTCCAAAAAATAAAGCTAGAAACGAGATTGACAAAGAAAAGAAACATAGAGCTAATGCAAATTACCCTTCCATAGGCATTAATGTCAAGACCATTAGAGAGCAGATCAGCAACATCTTTCTTCAGAAACTTCTGCGTCGCATTCCTCTTCCTCCTTATCACATCGATCCGCGACTTCGTTAGCTTTATCAGCGATTTACTGCACCATCACAAAACCATCACCATCTTTGTCCGCACAAAATCACAACACACACGTTCAAATCGAAACCAAAACTAAGAACAAACCATTTAGACGAAAATCCACGGCCCAAGAGACCGTCCAGCATCTTCGATCTCTAGTTCTGTGCTTCACCGAACGAATCGACTCAGTAACTCAAAACCAAAAAACAAAAACGCAAACAAACCAGTAACGATTCAGATCAGAGAACCAGAAAATGAGGCAGAGAAGCTGTTTCTATATATGCTTTGTTTGTTTGTTTTTGCAGTAAAAACTAAAAAGCTTGTTTTTAAAAAAAAAGAGACTTGCTACTGTTGTGACACTTTTCAAAATTCTGACTGCTTGCTTGCTTCAACTAGCAGACTCTGCTACTCCACCATGGTCCATGGATTGTTGTTTTGACTCTATTGCCCCCCGTGTTCGGTATTTATTACGACCGATTAATTGAACGTTGGAGGGGTAGTTTGGGGAAAGTGGGAGATTAGTATCGGGTGCGCGTGTCGCGGGAGAGAGGTGATATTATCCGCTTGATTTTGGTAACTTGTTCGGTGGGTGATGCAATATCATAACATCTCCCACCAGCTACTTTTGGTTTTACAAGGAAATAATGGAGATTTTCATTTCCAATCTTTTCATTTACTTTTAGGTAAAAATCCAATTTTGAATGTACACCTAAATTTGTTCTCTGTTCTTTTGTCAAACGTGAAATTTAAAATATATTCAACTGTTTTTAATAAGTGAGGAAGGTTATGATCAGTAGCTGGTCCGAGATGATTATCAACTACGCTGGACTGAGACACGGCCCAGATTCCTATGTGAGACAGTTGTATTGGTCACTTAGAAAATTCGATACAATTAAATTATTATATCAGCAAAATAATTGAATAAAAGTGCTTATTTGATATATTTTAAATTATTTATTATACCACTTAACAGAAAAAAAAAATAGAAAAATTAACGTCAACGCATAGTGGTTCTTGAAGTGATGTGTTTTTCTTTAACAATTCTAACATTATAAGTTAGGTTTTGATGAAGATGATACTTGAACTTTTAACAATTAACTGTCATAAGTTATTTGTAATTGTATTAAATTATTCACGTGACTAGTACGTGATCTGCCACAACATTAAACTGATTATTTAAAAAAATTTGTCAGATCACTTACAAAAAAAAATGGAAGACAATAACAATTTTGAGTCTATATATAAAAATTCAATCATAATTTTAGTTCAATTAAAGTTCAAATACTAAACTGAATCTATGGATCAAATTGCACCCTTTAAAGTTTTTAAAGCAAGCAAGCAGATTGGCCAGTGCGACGGGTCCTGAGTTAGTTGAGCAATGCGGGACTAGTAGTAGGGTTGAAAAAGTTAGCGAGGCTGAAGCGATAGCTCACGCTTTGGCGGAAACCAATAACCTAGTCGAGCAACTCAACACTCATGACACCGTCGTCCCGTCTTCTGAGATAAGTTCTTCTGAATCCTTTGAATCTAATCTTCCTGATAATACTGTTGATTTGGAGAGTTCTAGTGATGAATCATATAATGCATCTGACAGTGATTATTCTCCCCCTTTGTCTCCCTCGGCTCTTAAGGAGCCTAGGAAGTCGACTCGAACTGCTGCAAAGCAGGCCATAGAAAATTTGAAGCAGCTTAAATGATTAAATTCCTTGTGTGGAATATTCGGGGCTGTGGTGGTCCCGCGAAGAGACGTAGTTTGTCTAATTTAATTCGGACTAATAAACCGAATATTGTTGTGTTGTTGGAACCTAAGCATGATGACGTATTTCTTGCGTCTTTTGCACGGAAATTACATTTTAATGAGTTTTATCATTTGCATCCTGTGAATACTCATATTTGGATTTTGTCGGACTCAACTTGTCAGGTTAATGTCATTGGTGGATTCGGGCAAGCCATATCCTGCTTAATTCACAGCGGTCCTGACTTTAAGCTGCATTTACATGCTATTTATGCGAGTTGCTCACATACTGAAAGACGCGAGCTATGGAATTATTTCTCGTCAGCGTCAGTTGATATTTCCATTCCTATGGTCTTTTGTGGAGATTTTAACACTTATTCTAGTGTTGATGAGAAAATTGGAGGTGTCGGGCATGATATTGGTGCGATGAACGAATTCAATGATTGGATTCAGGATTTGGGTTTAATTGATGCAGGTTATATTGGTTCAAAGTTCACATGGACCAATAATCAAGAAGGTCGTCGTCGTATTTGGTCCCGGCTTGATAGAGTGCTCCATTCAGCGAATTTTCCTTCTCAAGTTCGTGTGCATCATTTAGCTCAGTCTCTTTCTGATCATGTTCCGTTGCTTGTGGAATGTGGGGCAGCAACATCTTTTCATGCTAGATTTCATTTTTTGAATATATGGACGTCGCATGCGAGCTTTCTTCCATTAATTCGGGCTAATTGGAACTGTGGTATTTGGGTTAATCCACTGTACCGGATTCATCATAAGCTAGCGAACATTCGTCGGGTTCTGAAGCGATGGAATTGGGAAACTTTTGGTGATATGAAACTCAGAATTTCTAAAGCTAAAGATGAGATTTTAAAAGCTGAGTTGAATTTAGTTTCCGGGTACACTCAAGATCGTGCTGATGCTTTGTCCCGTGCACGGGCAGCGCTTGATGAGGAATTAATTTTGGAAGAGGACATGCTGAAACAAAAAGCCCGTAATAATTGGTTAGCATCGGGTGATAAGAACAATGCGTTTTTTCATGCCTCTCTAAAGGTTCGACAGGCCCGGGCTCCCACTCGAGTAAAAAATAATCAAGTTTGGGTTGATGATGATAACATTCTTGGATCTTTAGCTGAAGAACACTGTGCTGGCATTTTAACTAGTTCTGGACAAGCTTTGGATGATGATTTATTTAGAGTTGTTCCAACTACTGTTACTCATGCTCAAAATCAAGAACTTACTGCCATTCCATTGGAAGAAGAAATTTGGATGGCTGTTAAAGGCCTTAATTCTTTAAGTGCCCCGGGTCCGGACGGTTTTACAGGTAAGTTCTTTACTTATTGTTGGGATATTGTCAAAACTGATGTAGTAGAGGCTGTTCAGGCATTTTTTAATGGTGAGGACCTTCCCAAAGCTTTCACTTCTTCTCTGCTAGTGTTAATTCCGAAGGTGGATTTACCTGAATCTTTTGCGGAGTACAGACCCATAAGTTTGTGCGGTTTTTTGTATAAAGTCATGTCTCGCATTATTAATGACAGGCTCGCGAGTATTTTGCCATCTTTGATTTTACCGAATCAGGCAGGATTTGTGAAAGGTCGCAGCATTCAGGAGAATGTGGCCTTATGTACTGAATTGATGCATCACTTGAATACCGACATCAGGGGAGGTAATTTGGTCATTAAGCTTGACATGTCGAAAGCTTATGACAGATTAGAATGGAATTTTTTGATTCAGTCTTTGACTGTTCGTGGTTTCTCTGATCGTTTTATTAACTTAATTCGATCCTGTTTGGTTAATTGTTGGTATTCCATTTTAATTAATGGTCGTCAGCATGGGTATTTTCGTGCTACACGCGGTGTTCGGCAAGGTGATCCTTTATCACCTGCATTATTTTTATTAGCTCAGGACGTTTTCAGTCGGAATATTGAAGATGCAATGCTCTCAGGACGTATAAAACATTATCATTGCCCGGGTCATTCTATGCCTATTTCACACCTTATGTTCGCTGATGACACTATTGTGTTCATGAATGGGACCCAAGCATCAGTGAATGTGTTCATGAGTATTCTTAAGCGATATGAGAGAGCATCGGGCCAATTAATTAACTTGGATAAGTCCAAATTCTATACCGGGAAGAGGGTGCCTGCTGCCCGAAATCGATTGTTTAATGCTTGGACGGGTTGTGTTCATGGTGTGTTGCCTATGATTTATTTGGGAGTTCCGGTTTCAACTCGCAAGCCTCGAATAGTGGAGTTTCAGTATTTGGTTGATAAAATTCAAGCTCGTCTAGCGGGATGGGCTGGTCGGCTTCTTTCGATGGGAGGTAAAGTCACTCTAATTCAAAGTGTCCTCAGTTCGATTCCTGTATACTCCATGTCTTGTTGTTCTGTTCCCAAAACAGTCATTGATCGCATTCACTCTATCATGTCGAGATTTCTTTGGTATTCGGGTTCGGAGTATCGACGTCATTGGGTCAGTTGGGATCGTATTTGTAAGCCGACAACTGAAGGCGGTTTGGGTCTGCGAAATTTGAATGATCTGCAGTTTAATTTGAGGTCTAAGCTTTCTTGGGCTTATGTGGTTGGGAAGAGTATTTGGGCCCAATTCATGAGGTCCAAATTTAGACACCCTCTTCAGGCCCACTCAAACCTTGGGTCTTATATATGGAAGCAAACTTGTTCTCAGCTTCCAGATATTTTGTCGAACAGTAGATGGGTAATAGGGTGCGGAGATATCGATTTTTGGGCGGACCATTGGTGCGATGGGGAGCTTTCTGTTAGGCCGTCGATCTCTGTCCGGCAGGTTCGCCAATCGCCGACACTTCAAGCCGAGATAGTCCGGCAAGGTGGAGCTGTCCGCCTTCAGCAGCTGGCTTCGGTGGTTTCGGCTGAGCATGAAGAGGATCGTCTGATTTGTTGTCTATCCACGGATGGTAATTTTGATATCAAAAAGCTTTGGAATTCAAGGAGGGTGGAGGGTCCAACCATGACTTGGGGTAAGTTTGTTTGGCATCCAATTTTCCCCAAGCGTGTTTCCCTTTTCTTGTGGCGTTTGTGGCATAATTCGTTGCCATTTGACTCGGTGTTAGCTTCTTGTGGTATTCCTATGGTCTCGAGATGTGTTTGTTGTGCTATTGGTTGTAATGAATCAGCAGACCATGTTCTAATTTCGAGTGACGCAGCTGTGCAAATATGGAATTGGGGTCGGTCCTTGTTCAATTTTGGGATGGTGAGCTCGGTTCAGCAATTAGCTGCAGCTCTTTGGACAAATTTGAAAACCTCCTCAATTATTGGGTTCTTCAAACTCGTTCTTTTGGGTTGCGGCTTATGGGAATTGTGGAAGGAAAGATGTGCCCGGCGATACGGGGGAGGCCGTTGTCAAGTTCACTCCATTAAAACGGCAATTATAAAATGGTTTGTACACTTTTTCCCTATTTTTAACATTCGTAAAGTTCCCACAATTTCTGAAATTAATCTGCTGAATTTGTTTCATATTTCTTTGCCTTGGGTTCGTTTTAAACCCGAGAGAATAGTAAGTTGGAGTAAGCCGAATTTGGGGCAACTTTGTTTAAATATTGATGGTGCTTGTCGAGATGGAATAGCTGCTGCAGGTGGTGTTGTGAGGGATGGAGTTGGGATTGTGTTATTAGCTTATGCAATCCCACTTGGTCCGGGAACTAATAACTACGCTGAGTTTCATGCGCTTAAATTGGGACTTGAGTTGTGTAGGGAACATGGTCTTCTGATTGATTATGTGGAGACAGACTCTAGACTGGTAGCTGATGTGATTCGTAAGAGAGTGTCAAGTCCATGGCATTTGGAGTATGTAGCTCGGTCTTGTCGGAATCTTATGAGTGATATTTTCATTTGGCATGTGCTTCGAGAGGCCAATAAGGCGGCAGATTGGCTTGCGGGACATGGCATTGGGTCTCATTTGGTTTCTACATCTTTACATGATTTTCCTGTGAGCTTTAGAGACATTATTTTAGATGATAGTTTAGGCCGTTGTTTTAGTAGACCTGGCAAACTTATCATGTAATATTTATTTTCTAATTTTCGCATCCATTTATGCATGCATTCATATAGTACCTTATTGTATTAGGTGCATTATCATTGAGGAGGTAAGGCTCATTATGTCCCCCTCCGT
>JAYMSZ010003809.1:0-10157 GCA_036897665.1 Pelargonium citronellum | reverse complement strand
GTTCGGACCGGCGCTGGTGAGCTGGACATGGACCAACCACTGGGTTTACTGGGTCGGGCCGCTAATGGGAGGCGGGCTTGCGGGTCTGGTGTATGAGATCTTCTTCATTAACCACAGCCACGAGCAGTTGCCTACCACAGACTACTAAGCAAATTGTGGTGTATTCGTTTGTTTGTTTTTATTTGTTGAGCTGAGAGTTTAATTGTTGTATTGTGTGATATTCTGCTGTACGTATGAATCCTTTGTTATGGTACGTTCTATCAAGCAATTTTCTTTTTCCGTCAAACGTAACAATCGAAGTTTGAATATGATATTTCAATAGAAGCAAGCGCCGTAAACAATTTGTCCTGTTAGTGGTTGTTTAACAATTCATTTCTTTACCTAATATAATTAAGTATATAGACTTGTTTCAAAGAAAAAAATTAAGTATATATACTGAACAAAGAATCTTTAACTGAAAAATTATTAATTGGAATTAGGAGTTATAATTAGTCTTTGCAGGTCATGTCATGTGAAAGCTATGTATTTTGTTAAACTAGTTAATTAGAATTCGTGGTTGAATATGTTGAATAACACAACATAATTAAACATGATACATTTATGAATTAGTTAACACATTTAAATGAGCTTATATCGACCCATATAGCTTATATGAGTCGTTTTTATACGATATGTTTGAAAAAGTTTTGTTTTATCTTTAAATTTAAGGATTAATGAACGGGTTAAGTTGATTTGCACAAAAATGTTTATGTTGAACACAAACTTAACTGTGTCGTGTCATGAGTCATGACCTAAATTATATATTGTAGCTAGAACTCAGTTACGATGCAACAAAAAAATAGATTTCAAATACATCAAATGAATATAAATTTTAAATCGCAAGGTGACACTATGATTTCGCATAAGTTCGATTATGTGGTTGAGAATAGTTTATTCAGTTGTACATACATAGGTCTACATGATTGTAGAATGAACATAATGTGAGTACATGAAATGATTGATAAAGGTGAGCAAACTGAAATTTCTGGAAAAAGCAGGCCGGCAATGAAATAATTGAATAGTTGTTGGATAATCTTTCTAAAGTAAGTTAAAGGTAATGTTTGGGTCCCACTTTCCATGCTCATTTTTCAACGCAAAAAGCTTTAATTAGGTAAATGTGTTTTTATTTTCACACTAAATGCAGATGAAAAAACATAGTATACTTTCAAACAATTTAATTTTACAAAATAAATTTTAAACCTTTTTCAAACATAATCTACCAAAACAAAATATTTACTACATTGTATAGTTATATATAAACATTGTACCTCAAGTACTAGAATGCAAAATAATTCAAGCCCAATAATGCATTTAATATGGGCCCAATGGATTGGTTCCCACTCCCACAGTTTAAAACGAAAACCCATAAAGAAAAGCCCAAAACTTAATAATGCTTCCTTTTTATTTTATATTCTCAAATATTTTTCTTTGCTTTTATTTCTATGGCCCAAAATGGGGCACTTCACATCAAAAGATCAAATCTCTTTCAACAACAACAAACATCAAAAGATCATATCAATACCATTGTTAAGGGCCTGCCTTTGTTGTTTTTAAGGCTAAGGCTCTTTTTGTTGAATTCTTTTTTTGTGGCCTCTCCTTGCTTGGGTCCCAAGTCTTCTGTTATTTCTAGTCCTGCTTCTTGTGGATGTACTCGCCCCCCCTATTTCATGGATAAAAATTAATTCGGATGGCAATAGTTTAGGTAATCTTGGACTTAGTGGAGCTGGTGTTGTGGCCAGAGACAGTAATGGTAATGGGTTGGAGGCTCTTCCACCTTTGTGGGGTGGGCAGGGAGTAATTTGGCTGAGCTTTGGAGGTTTAGTGAAGCTGTGAATTTAAGCTTAAGATTATATTGTACTCATGTTATCTTTAAATTTGATGCCATTGTTCTGTCTAAGCTCATCTTTTTAGATGACCCTTTTGCTCATCCTTGGAGATCTCTGATTTTGGATTGCAGGGCAAGATTGAGCAAGCTTGAAGATTTTGTTCTGGTTCATATCAACAGGAAGGCTAATGTTGTGGCTGGTTTTCTTTCCCAAATTTTTTTCAATGCTTCTGTTGGTTCTTGTTGTTTCCTTATTCACCCGCCTATGGGTGCCTTACCTTTTTTATTGGATGACTATAATCATTCAGCTACTACTAACTCTGTTATCTTCGACAATCTTCCTCCTTAATTTATAAAGCTTTGCGAGTGTGTAAAAAAAAAAAGTTGTCAATAGCATCTCAATTCACATTATTTTAAGCACTTCAGCTAGCCTTCATTTCAGTACAAAAGGAAATTACATAGATAATTAACAAATCAACATTTCTACATTTTAATGATATAATTGCCAACAATTCACTCATACATATGTTTATTTTATTGGCAATTATTATAATTAATGATGATCATATATTAATTACATATCATCAGGATTGAATCAATGTTCCACCGAGTATAATCCTCTTATTAAGGGACTGAACCGGTCTTGCACATCCTTCTCCTTTCTACAAAACACACACAAATTGTATAAATATTAATTAGCTTTTCGTGCTATTAATTTTAAATTAAATCATATCCAAATACTTTATTTACTTACATCTCCAATTGCGTCTTTGAGTACTTGAACTTGTTCTTTCGAAACAGTGCTTATCTGCAAATTACATTTACATCATAAATAATTATTTATTGACATGAAACATACATTACATAGAATAGAAAATAAAATAAAATTAGTCTCCAAAATATATTTTTCCAAACTTATTGATATTTAGAAGTTCATAATGCCTCTAAAATATATATTTTTCGTATGTAACTATTATATTACATAGGGTGTTTTAGAGTTTTGTAGATAATGTTAAGTTTCAAATATTGTACAAAATATTGTGTCAACAAATGGACATGACTTATAAATTATTTCATTGTTAACTTGACCAAATACATTATGGGTATAATATGTCTTATAAACCAGATATTTTGTGACAAAATTTGTGGAAAGGTAATGGTATCATACATGTCGGGTTGACAATCGTTTAAATTAAATTTCAAACTACAAATTACAAAATTATGAAATATATATCCACTTTGTAGATTGTCATGACAATTTGTAAATAAAATTTTGTACAAAATTTAAGACATTTAATATTTCTCGTTGTATGTACGTACCGTCTGATCGATAATCCAGGTTACATTCTCGAAACAAGGAGGAGTAGTGAGTGAACCCATGTACTTATAGTACAAAGAAAAATCCTTTTTGATCTCTTTTGGATTCACATTTACCGTAAAACTGGGTTCATCTTCCTTCTCAACAAGACATTTGGTCAACTAAAATTACAACAAATATGACAACATTAGTAAAACATAATTAAGAGGTTATAATCAGCAAATAATTAATTAACTAACATTTGATGATTAATTTCATGGCTTGATCGAATTTCACCTTAGTGAGAAACGGATCAGGGTCTCCAAATTCATACAAGTGTGCGATAACTGTGATTTTGTTTACAGCAGTTTGATCTACGTTGACGTGCACCATATGCAATTCAAGGTCGTATCTGATAATTAAAATACCAAAACTTTTAATTTTGATGTTGTTCTAAAGTTTTAATATGTCAAACTGTTGACTATAACTGGCAATTTAATTGATCAAAATGAGCGTAAATGAGAACCTTCGGCCATTAATGTCATGCTCGGAAGGTTCATGCCAATGGGCATTTTTTAGTGTGAAATTTTTCGTACCATCTAACACAATATAACCCGCCTCTCCCATTAGCCATTTGACCTGCACCAACATATCAATCACGTCAAGAATCCCCATAAAGATCACGCATAGAGATCCGTCTTTGAATCACATATACATTTAGACATTTTCATCGTTAACGCACGCTGATGCTCGCAAACTTGTGAAAATTTGAGCACTTACTTCAACATCATGAATTTTAGTAAGATTTGCTACAGCAGGTTTGTAGTGTCTGCTAAGCTGCCCAATTGAGGCAACATTAGCAGTGCATGGAACAGTTATATCCACCGGAGACTGCATGTGACCGGTCTTGCATTCTTTCCAGTCCGGCTTTAAATCTCCCCATCTTGATGGATCTTTACCACTCCCAATTTTGTAATTAAATTCATCTTTCGGGTCAATTCCTGCTCATCAATAACACACGTACAATATGTGTCAAGTCGACGTACAGTAACAAACAATAGAGTTGATAACTCAGGTTTTGATTCAGGCTACGGTTGGAGAATCTAGTCTGAACTTAACCCCCAAAAGTGAAGTGCAATGCAGATTTGACTGACCTGACTTGCAATTTGTTTGAGTAGGCATCCTAACATACTGGTAGACTTGACATACAATAAGTGTCAGGTAAAATGTCATAACGTATAGTAGGGTTTACAATTCAGGGTGTAGTTCAATCTGAAACTGATTTGCAAAAGTGCGTGTTTTATATGAAAATGTGCATGCATGGTGCAGATTTGACTGAACTGACCTACAATTTCTGTAATCATGCGTCCTAACATACTAATAGACTTGGCACACAATATGTAGGTGTTAAGTAAAAGTGCAATAACGTATATATATAATAGAGCTGATAATTCATGTTTCTTGTTCACCTGAACTTGACCCACAAGAAGTCGTGTTTTATAAAGAAAATGTGCATGTGACTTGTGAGTGCAGGTTTTGGTCGACCCAGGTTGCAGTTTCTCAATCAATCGGGTGCATCACAAGTTCGGGTTCAAATTGTCAGCTCTCACGTATTGAGCGGTTAAGACGTCCTAACATACTAGTAGATTTGACAATACAATTTACATTGATACGTACATACCAAGTGTAAGGGTTACAGAAAGAACAAACACCAGAAACTGCCAGTGACAAGTACTGAAGATAGATTTGCATTGATTCTTCATGGTCTAGGGTTTTAATGTTCTGGGAGAGATGGAAAGTTGGAACAACCTGCAAAACTGAAACTTTCCAGATAATTATGAACTTGCTATATAAAGAATTAGAAGAAATGATTGAATGTGTATGGAGAGTTGAGAGATATACCAAGAATTGGGAAAAGAGTGACCAGCTTCTTCTTGGTGGCCAAATAAATACAGACAAGAGCTGCTTTTTATACTAGATATGATCTTTGCAGTTACTACAATTGTGGTAGGAAATTAATCTAGTTCAATATGTACTATTGATTGACTTTATTATTAAACTTAACTTCAATCCAAAAGTCTAAACTCATAAGTAGAGGGTCAAATCTTTCGATTGAGAGATCTTTAGTTGAGAAAATCATTTAACGATATTCCTCAAGCACAGGTCGAATAAGAAAGTATGAATCCTAACATTACGTGAATGATGAACATAAGTCAGAAGGCAATGGATATACCATTAGACACAAATTGAACCGACTTTCATATCATAACAAATTTAATTGTTACAATTTGTGATATGAGTCTTAATTATAATATTAATAATATTCTTATAAGTTGAAATCAAAGTTTGTTAATTAAGTATAAGATATATATGTATTTATTGTGTGTGACACACAATAAATTTGATCACCAACCAATTTTGTGATGATGGGGTCATTTTATAATTGGTAGTGAGTGAGCAATTTGCAATTGGTGGTTGCATTTCATTAATTGGTGGAAAGTAAAAACCCAACCGGGCGGCCAAAGCCATAAATATCCAGCTTCATCATTTAGTAGATACATAAAATTATTGTTATTAATTGCTCCTAATTTGGTAATTTTCTAGTTTCTTTGCACCATATCAATGTGATTTGGTTTCTAGCTCCAAGTTAATTAAACAGATCCTCACTAAACACTACGAATGGACTACATCTGTTTATTATTTGTGTCGGTAAGGAGACAATTTAATTTCATAGTTGAAGCATAACATATTTTTTGCTTCTTTTTTACCATGTCAATCTTGTGCTATTTTTTGCTTCTTTATTTACCACTAAGACGTATAACATGAACAAGATTTGACTTTCTAGATGCAACTATCACGTTGGTGTGACGTTAAAACATGAAGTATGTATGATAAATCCTGAGAGGCGACCCCCACAAAGATGATCTCGATCTTGAGGGTAGCTTTCAGCTATGGTTCTTGGCGAAACGTAACACAATATTTTAGTTTATGACCCGTCTTTCTCATCTTTCTCATCTTGATAATCCTTTGATCCGAATATCTGTATCTTATGTATAATATAATTAATGATGTCCCAAACCGTTGATGTGGCATCTTTGTCCACATGTCAACTCTTTATTAGCAGCCACCTTTATTTATAAATGTTTTGATAAATCAATAGATTATCCATTGTATGTTGCAAAAACATTCACATTGAATATATGATTTTAATAATACTATTTTCTTATTATCAGTTTTGACAAGGTCAGAGGTTATATGCATGCATTAAATATTCTTCTGCATGCCACTCTTGACATATATATATGGTAATGGTTTGATTCAAGAAGTGTCATTTTTGTGACTGCCCAAAAAACATCTAACTATGTTTAAACAAATAGCAGCCATGAAAGAGCATGAAGAAGAAGTTAAATTAGTGACTTCAATTCACAAATATTAGATGATAAATAAAAAATTAAAAACAACAACCACATACATTACTGCAGTCAATTTCCAAAATTTAATGGCAACATCAATTTGAATTTAATAGATTCCAATGAGCTTCTTCCACATGATCATCTTTCTCCACCACAATCCCAATCGAATCTCACATCACACCGACAGTGAAGATGAAGATATTTTGGGCCTATAGTTTTCATTCCAAGAATAGAGGAACAACAATGTACATGTGAATTATTATAAATATATAAAATTTGTTGATGTCATCGTGATTGGAATTAATGGTTCATGCAGGATTAACCTTCTATTTATTGGCTGCAACAACGGTCTTGCACATCCTTCTTCCTCCTATAAAAGTATTGAAATATTTGTTGTTATTAATTTTATAGTATGTTGATGGGTCAAAAATTGAAATATATATTACTCCAAGTACATGCACAAATCATATGCTAAAATTTTAAACAAATATCGTATCCAACTTGAAAGTAAAAATTAAATAAAATGTTGAAAATACTTGAATGCACAAAAACAACATGCATAACATTTTCAGAGTTAAAAGAGGTATATATGTACATGTATAGTACATTTAATATTTTCATGGTTCATGGATTCATATTTAACCCTCATATTTATAACACATATTGTATTGTAATTAAACGTTAAAACCAAACTAACTAATTTCATCATAAACACCTAATTGATTGTCGACAATAAAGTTCTTAGCATTTGTAAATTTAAATCCACGAGCCTCTACTAAAAAATTGTGATACAAACCGTTACATTGTATATTTAAGAGCTAAAAAAAGAGCTCATTCGAAATCATACAACTCTTTAACCTGTTGGGAAAATAATTCGGTACTATTCATTTACTAACTTGAAAACGATAATGGGAGTCTAATATAATAACATGAACATTTTGACATTAAAATTACAAAAATGCATTTATTCTGAAACAATCATTTCTTCTATATTAACTCTCAGCATTTTGCAGCCAAATATTACACTTTGATAAACATCTAGCGGGAACATATTATTAAATTAAGCATTACTAATTATGTTTAGCTATATATTATATAGTTTCCAAAAATACATTCGATTGTATCATCAATATTGTGAGAATGGTCCAAGGAGGATGTTCCTATTGTTGATGGGCTGCAACGGTCTTGCATTCCCTTCTCCATTCTACGCACAAAAATGAAACATTGTTTATTGATTTTTCGCTCGATCGAGAATACATCAAATATAAATCATAAGCGTTTTAGTGCACAAAAATACGTGAATAGTGGGAAAGAGCAAATAACTGTGGAAATATATAAATGTTTTTATTTTTTGTACTATTAGCATATTTTTATGTAATAAAGTTTGAGCGCTTCACTTTTACTAAATATATGCATAAATGTTAGGTACTTACATCGCCGAAGGCTTTGCGAAGTATCTGCACTTGTTCTCTTGAAACATTATTTATCTGATAACAAAAGTAATTAGATGTAACAATAAATAAAATTGACAACGAAATTGCTAGGAATTCGTTAGAAATAAGGATTGAATTTGGAGCACCCAAGTGCTATTTCAATGGTCGTTCAAACAATTTTTTTGTCTTTACATATTTTAAAAAATTGTTTAGACAAACATTGAAATATGTTCGTGCACTTAGATTTTTTCTTAAAAAATTAACATATACGTACTGTAGAGTCGATGATCCATGTAACGTTTTCGGTGCAAGGAGGTGTAGTGAGTGAACCCATGTACCTATAGTACGAAAGTCCATTGTTTATGACGGAATTAGGGTTTACCATACCCAATTCCATGGATGGATTGGTTTTACTGAGTTGTGCAATGCGGTCCATCAACTGAAATTTGAACAACATGAGTAAGAGTAGCATACTAATAAGTTAATTAATATGAAAATAATTTAATTTCATGGTTTAATTAACTTTACCGAGGAGAGAAATGGATCCGGCGAACCAAATCGGTACAAGTGTGCAATAACAGTGATATTGTTCACAACATTAGGGTTTTTGTTGAGGTGAACCATATGCAACTCCAAGTCATACCTATCAAATATTTGTTAAGAAAATCAAACAATTGAATCATATAATAGCGGCAATAGCATAGTAAATTTTAAAATAACGTTTGGTTTACAAGTTTTGAATTGCACATGAAAATAAAAATTATAACTCAAACGTTACCGAAATGTAATGGCAAAGTCTAAATGCACAAATTTAAATTTACAAATAAGGACCTGATGCCATTGATGGTATGCTCGGAAGGTGCATGCCAGTGAACATTATCGATTGCGTAATTAATTCTTCGATCTAGCTCGATAAAACCTGCGTCTCCTTGCCATGTAATCTGTTTCATTCCGTCACAATTCACAATGTGAGTATAATAAGTTTATTAAACAATTTTCATGACCAGTTCACTTTTATTTTTATTGTTTGTACATTTTTTTTCCCCATATTATCGTGCTATGAACAAGATGTGGTTGTGAATTCTAATTGCAATTAATACTAATTGAGTTACAGGGTGACGCCCCCACTAGAGGATGAGAAACAAAGGCCGCATAAGACTGCTTGTCCCGTTGTTTATAAAAAAAAATAAAAAAAAAAGTAATGATATTTCTTAATATAATATGTTAGTTGATTGACCAAAAATCTTATTACAATCATTTAGCTATATAATTAGGTTATATTTCTCTTAATATTTCCCCCAAAAAAGACCACTAACAATTGAACAAAAAACACCCGAGATAGTAATATATACCATTAAAAAACATATTTAATATGGTATGTAATCAAAACAATAAAAAATAGAGGGGAATTTGTAATGATGATTTTTTTTCTTCCATAAACTGATTGTATAAAATATTTGTAAAAGATTGATTGTAAGAAAATGGAAATTGTGATAATGTTTTTTTTCTTCAATAAATTTATTGTATAAAAGATTTTTATAAAATATTAGGTTATATATATTTCTCTTAATATTTCCCCCAAAAATGACCAGCAACAATTGAACAAAAAACACCAGAGATAGTAACATATACCATCAAAATAAACATATTTAATATGGTATTCAATCAAAACAATGGAAAAATGGAAATTTGTGATGATGAATTTTTTTCCAGTAAATTGATTGTATAAATAATTTGTAATTTAATTAAATATGGTACTAAGTGGATTTCAAAAAAATATGGTACTAAGTGAAACAAACAATATCTGTAATATTAGTTAAAAAATAAATACAATATCTGTAATAATTGCATTAAAAAATACCTGTAATAATTATTTATGGGCAGGCCACCAGAGTTTAACTTTTGGGGCCAACACTTAATTTTATCCCAATTCTATCTAGTGGCCATCATTAAAATCGTTGGGTGAAAAAATAGTATCAGAATTTGAAAATATAAAAGAGAAAAATGTATATTAGTTGACTGATATAATTTTATATCAGTTGTAACTTAAATCTGTCAATGAGATTATGACACCTTATTAAAATTCACTTTTACTCATCCAAGTGAATTTGTGGGAGCGGAGCGACCCGCCCGGATCCATAATTTTAAAT
>JAYMSZ010003808.1:0-10157 GCA_036897665.1 Pelargonium citronellum | reverse complement strand
ATAAGTTTGATGAAGGATTGTCGCTGAATTCTTAAGACTGAATTTATTGTTTTGGTTTGAACCGGTGGTGTTTATCATACACCTGTTTATAGCATAGACTACATTGTTTGTGTTGTTCTGATTTCTTATGAGATTGTGTTGTGACACGTACGACGCGGTCAATACATACACTTTGAAGTTATAATAGTATATGAATCCAAAAAAAATGCTACTCTTTCTCTTTTATGTGATTTTTGTATGTTAGATAACACAATGATGTTAAATATGTTATATTTGTGTTATTTAATCATGTGATGTTAGATTATGTCAAGCATGTTGGGATGTGTCATGCCATATTTATTTTGTCGTGCACAATTTGTGAAGTTTTGTTATATTAAATTGACTCTTTTAGTTAAACGTGTCATATTCAATCCAATATTTGAGCACAATTACTATACATGCATGTCATGTTAATTAGTGTTAGACTATATAACTAACTTTCAACATGACACAGTACAACAAACTCACATAAATTATCGGACATAACTATAAAGACACATAAATTATCGGACATAACTATAAAGACTACCTAGAAATATGATTTTTTTTAAAGAGGACATATTAAATGAGGTTCATCTTGGAGTAAGATTCTGAATCAACTAATTTAATAATCAAATCGATTACAACAAAGAGGACTAAACCGAAAGTTATTCTTCAATTTCTTTTTCTCAAATCTTGTATTCATATTTATATGTGTAGGGGTTTAAATGTCATTGTATGTGATGGTGTGTGCATCTTTTGCTTCAATCCAAAAAGGCATAGCAGTGGCATTGTCTTTTGAAGGTTGATCTACATCCACCAATCAAATCTCATTGTTTTACAACTAATTGTTTATGCCATTGATCTTGCCACCAATTTAACTTTTCCCTTAGCAAGAATATATGCCCAAATATTAAATACAGAGTATTATTCTTCCAATATATAGATCTATAATTTTCTATTCATGTGCTCTCAAGTTTATCCAAAAGCTATTCACATGGACATGGTTCAATCTAATTGGTACCTGCATATTTTCATTAACTGTGATCATTACACTAAAAGCCTTCTATTACAAGGTTTGTTCACATGCCAAACTTCAAGCTATTCTATAAAAATAAATAGTGGGGTCCTATCTGCCTTACCCCTCGTATAAATGCACCATTCTTCTGAACTCAAAATTCAATTTTTTTATTATTATAAGCAAGCAGTACTTTTTATTAAAATCTCAAAACGGAAAAATAAAAAAATAAAAAGAACAAAAGCCGCTAATCCAAAAAAAACTAATTGGATCCAAGCTCTAAGAATCAGAATTTCCAACAACAGAGAGTAGATCAAAGATACATGGGAGTAATGAAAAAGAAAAGCATTTAATTTGAATGAAAGTATCTCCAAACTTGTCGGTTTATCCTAAAGAAACAATGCGTTACGCGATAACCACACGAACCAAAAAAACAACAGGGCGTAACATACACCAGCATTTTGATTGTTTGGGGTTGCTGGAGAGAATTGATGGCCAAGAAGAGAAGAACTAGCTTGCTTGTAAGAAAAATATTGAAGCAAACGTTAAAGACTCACAATCAGAGGAGTGTTAAAATAATTATCTATTAAAATCTCACAATTGTATCCTAATAAGATTGGTATTTTAATAGTGTAAACTTAAATCATATATATGTAATAACTTAATCCATATTAGTTTTCAATAATTGAGTTTCTTTCATTTATGTAAACATCCAAACATAAAAGAGTTTGACACGTCATAACTTAACATTTGTATTTGTTTCCATAGATTTATGGACACAAAGCGGCTGTTTAAATTTATTTTAAAAATGTCTTGGATGAGTCTTAGCCGTGAACTTTGGCGAGACTCCTCTCGAATTATTCTTTGATATATTTTTTTTTGAATGGATTATTTGACATTTTTAATTGTATGAATCTGTATAAGATGGAAAAAGTAACGTTTAGATACATAGATCATAAACAAATTCAGACCATACCATGAAAATATTAAATTACTCATCGTTATAGCCATATTTCATAGATTTATTCTTGAAAAAGAAAAAAGAAAACCCCCACAACCCTCCATTGATTATTTATTGTTAAAACCATCACATTCTTGATTTATATATACCAAAGAAACAGCACCCTGAGAGGACAAGATGCTCACTCATGCCCACACCACACTATGTATTCTAGACAAAGTTCTATCCCTTTGATGATAGTCACATTTTCCAAAACACCCATTTTCCACTGCAATGACCAAAACACCCTCCACAATTTACAATTATACAACAAACACCCCCCACCCACCACCACCGTAGAACCCAAGAAGCCGGCATTTTGGACTGTTTCGGGGGTATTCTAAAAAATATATATAAAATATGAAATACCGGTCAACCGTTGCTCCTATAACATAGTCTGGCTTCGTAGCTTTGGTTAGTTATTAACAAGAAACACCCAAAACAAAAGTCCACCAAGCTCAAACACACAAACAGATCATATTCATATATAGCTGTACGTATAGAAATTAACTATGAGGAGCTTATTCCATGGCCAGAATCTTCCATGAAGCCACCGGGAAGATGACTCACCTCGCCAGGAGAGTTGTCCACGTCAATCTCCGGTGGTCGGTCCTCGAAAAAGTCTCCTTTTTCCGGCAATTCTTCCGCTTCATCTGGGACAGGATCCTCTCTTGCTCTGTCGGGGGACGCTCTGTTCGTTACCGGCGTCTCCTTTCTATTTCTCATTCCCATTCTCATTCTCAGCACGATAATAATAGTTGTTCACCTTCCTCGCCGGAGTCCCTGCTTGAGGCCGGCCTGGTGCCGCCGGAATTTGACCTCACCGCCACTCCGCGGGCGGCAGATCCAGATTTAGTGACCTTGAAGATCAGCCTCTTGGGTGATTGCCAAATTGGGAAAACAAGCTTTGTGGTGAGTTATTATTTTTTCCAGACTCGAACTTAAGAGCTCGAGGAACCAAGTTTGGTCCATTGGTTGTTGGTTATTGATTGAGTTTCTTGAAAATAAGCTAATGCCATTTTCTTGTTTTGTTGTTGTTGAAGATCAAGTATGTGGGGGATGAGCAAGAACAGAGTTGCTTGCATATGGAAGGATTGAATTTAATGGACAAAACATTGATGATCCAAAATGCTCGAATTTCATTCAGTATATGGGATGTTGGAGGTATTGATCAATTTTTCTGGTTTTTTTCTTGATTTTTTTTTTTTGCTGATTATAGTTACTAATGTGATATATGTTTGGATCTAATATAATTAGGTGATCAGGAGTCTCTCAATCATGTCCCGATTGCTTGTAAAGACTCGGTAGCAATTTTGTTTATGTTTGATCTTACTAGTCGGTGTACACTAAATAGGTATGCTCAATTGGTCGTAATAACTTGGATTTTTGAGTAAGATTAGCAAGTTCATGCTTTAATGGTCAATTGTTCTTCAACTCATGGAAATGGTCTTCTGTTTTTTGCAGCGTAATTGGTTGGTATAGTCGTGCAAGAAAGTGGAATAAGGTACTAATTAAAGAAACCTAATTTTCCTTTATTAGTTCAAATTATTGGTTACCATTTTGATTTCTGGAGGGTTCCTTTACTATTCTTGTGAATGGGTTCTGGTTATTAAAGTTTTGATTCCCAGTGCTTTACACACTCAAAGAAAGCACAAAAGCTCTAAATTGCATAGAAAAAGCTCCATTATTGCTAGCAAGTGATGCTTTGGTGTCAAGCTTTATTGCCAATATTGACATTTTTATGCATCTCCATGATTAGATTTGAGTACTTGCTCAGAAAGAGAGGCAAAACAATGAAATCATTATATTGATGTAGAGAGTTCACACCACCCACAACAACCAATATTATATCAAATTCACATTCTCTTTGTCCACCCAAGAAAATATTTCACAAACCAAACCCAACAAAAAGGCTTAAAACAAAAAGGAAATAAATTTAAGGCGGGTATGAGTCTTAATTCGTAAGATGACATTGCCCATAAATTTGTTGGTTGCTATCGCATAGAGGTTACAACCATAAGCTCGAAAAACAAGCTTAATGGTGTGACTTTTTTTCTTATCAGCAACGGATATCATATGGTATTAACCACATGACCCAACATGTGGGTGCGACTTTTCCTCACACTGATAAAGCGAACACTAATCCTTCCTCTTCAGATTTTTTTTCTCTTCTGGAGAATTATTCAGAGACAAATTGAATTTGGATACTAAATTGTTGCTGTTGTTATTTGTTTTGCAGACAGCGATACCCATACTAATAGGAACCAAATTTGATGATTTTGTTAAACTTCCTCCGGACTTGCAATGGACAATAATAACCCAGGTAAGGGATTGAGTACAAAATTGGATTTTGTTTACCCGAGCACAACAATTTGGAAATTTGAGCTACGGGTCATTATCGTTTAGAGTACAATTATCTGTTAGTATTAGATAAAGGAATGTTTTTTGGGAGACTTGGGACGACTTAAAAGTCTACAAATTTGACATTTCGTTTTCTGATTACGTGTTTGGTGAAAATGAACTGAACTTAATATGTGTATTGCAGGCAAGAGCATATGCGAGGGCCATGAAAGCAACACTGTTCTTCTCGAGTGCGACCCACAACATAAATGTAAACAAGATCTTCAAGTTCATTATGGCAAAGCTCTTTAACTTGCCGTGGACGGTAGAGAGAAATTTGACTGTTGGCGAGCCCATCATAGATTTCTGAAAATGATGTTTTGTTTTTTCATTTTTTATGTACATACATATATGTTACTGTTAGCAGCAGAAGGACTGATTTGGAAATTTAAGGACAATATTATTTTGTGCGGTCTCCGTCGCGGGTTTGAGTTTTTTTGAGTTTGAAGGGCTAACGAATTGAAATTGACATAAATTTATGCAATTGGTGAAGATGCTGAGGTACGAGTCTATAAAATAGATCATGTTTAAGTAAAGTCGTACAATTGGTAAAGATATGTGAATATATCTCTTCTAATCTATCGTTTCGGGAACATGTCACTTGTTTTGATCAAAAATGTTAAATAGGCTATCAACACTACCATTTTTCCTAATTGGATATTTACATGAAAATACTAGGAGAAATGTATACTTATATCTTCTCATCTTCAATTCACATGCACCGTTAGAGAACTTTTATGTGCAAATTTTTTTGGTTTCTAGGTAGTATACAATAGTCAATAGCACTTGTTAGTGATAAGATACGTAGTTATCTTGTAAATTTGTAATGTTTCTTTCTCATATTGCTTCATTATCTTCAATTCTTCACCTCTACATAAACAACAAATGTCTACATAAACAACAAATACATCTCTGCCCTTATCCACTTTTTAATCATATTTATTCCATTGCATTCTCTTGAGTGAAATAAATTACGAATCATGTATGTTATATGTAGTTTTCTAGGATATTGTATATCAATTAAAAAGGTAAACGTTACTAATATTTTAAACATTTATGTGTTTCTCGTCTATCTCATATCTTTTGATATGACATTATTTACTCAATTTCCTTACGTTATTATGATATTTTTAAACGTTTATGTGTTTCTAGCTAGTCATCTCATATCTTTTGAGATGACATATTATCCTCTACATCTCATATTTTTTGAGATGACATATTATCCTCCATCTCATATCTTTTGAGATGACCCTTATTTTATCCAAATCTAGTCTCTCATATTTTTCTAATGGACATCGTTTAGATGATTTTTTTGATTCCACCAGCTTTGATAATGTCATTAAATCTCCATTTAAAGAATAAATTAAAACACTCCTCATGAGTCCTCCAAGGTGCCTATTGCATTTGATTTAACTCCAACTCTTTCTCCTAATCCAATTCCAACAATTGACCCTATACAAGAATCGGTACCCAGTACTGCATGCTCTTGTCTCCTACTCTGTCTGACGACAACTCATGAGGTTCGTACATGTTCTAGTATTTTCTTTCAAGAAACTTCTATTAGTGGTCTTCTTTGGCAGAAAGTTATGAATAACGTACGAGTCAGACACACTCATGTGGGTAAAGATAAAGACTCATATGTAGATGGATATAGTAGTTATAAAACCCGTTTAGCTTGTTGCAAAAAGTGAATGACGAGTCAGACACACTCATGTGGGTAAAGATAATGATAAAGACTCATATATAGATGGATATAGTTGTTATAAAACCCGTTTAGCTTGTTGCAAAAAATTGTACACAAAAATACATCAAAAATGATTTTATAAAGGAGATTTCACTGAGAAAATTTACATGAGGATCTCTCCAGAATTTCAGCCGTCTAACTTGTTGCAAAAGGTTGTACACAAAAATACCGGATTATGAATTGTTATTTATGCCCACATAATTGTTATAAACCCATTTAGCTTGTTGCAAAAGGTTGTACACAAAAATACATCAAAAATGATTTTATAAAATGATTTTATAAAGGGGATTTCACTGAGAAAATTTACATAAGGTCCTCTCCAGGATTTTAGCCATCTAGCTTGTTGCAAAAGGTACCGGATTATGAATTGTTACTTATGCCCCCGGTGGACTTCTTTTTCCAAATAAATATCAAAAATGATTTTTTTAAAAGAGATTTCACTAAGAAAATTTACATGACAACCTCTCTAGGATTTCAGTATCTCAAGATTTAATTGTCCTAACACTACTTGGCATGGACATTGTAAAGGTACCGGATTATAAATTGTTACTTATGCCCCCAGCGGACTTCTTTTCCCAAATGGATTTAAAAAATGAATATGATTTTCTAAAAGAGATTTTCTTAATAAAATTTACATGACGATCTCTCTGGGATTTAAGTATCTCAAGATTTAATTCAATCCTAACACTACTTGGCATAGACATTGCATAGGTTAAAGTCTGCTCTAGTACGGGCTTGTTTCTCAAGATTCAATTCGGTCCTAACACAGCTAGGCTTCTCCTCAAGTGCCCTATGATTCTACTATTTTTCATAGCCAAACTGATTCTAGGTGGATGATATCATCACATGTGGGTATTCACGTCTTAAAAGGTTAAAAAAAATGGATCTTAAAAAGCTGTCATTTTTTCTTGTAATATATTGTGTTGGTTGCTGTGTTTAATCATATGTATTGATATGCCAATATAAAACATACATTACATGCATGCTAAACGTGAACTCTTCACTTTATAGACTATTTTGATATAGTTCTAAATAGACCATTATTTTAGGATAGTACACACATTCTAAATGTTAGCGCATCAAGATCTGAAGCTAAATGTGAACTCTTCACTCTATAGACTATTTTGATATAGTTCTAAATAGACCATTATTTTAGGATACTACACACATTCTAAATGTTAGCGCATCAACATATGAATCATTTCAATATTTTGTTACATGTTATGAATTATATGGAATCAACATATGAATCATTTCAATATTTTGTTACATGTTATGAATTATATGTTTTAGAACAATACATGCATGCTAGATGGAGTGTGTCAATAAATAATTGAATCACATGTTACGAATTATGAATTATATGTTTTAGAACAATACATGCATGCTAGATGGAGCGCGTCAATAAATAATTGAATCACATGTTACGATATATGTTTAAGGACGTACAATACATTATACATGCATGCTAAATGTCCGCGCATCAATAAATTATATACAATTGAATCACATGTTATGAATTATATATGTTTTAGAACAATACATGCATGCTAGATGTGAGCGTACGTATCAACGGATGAATCATTTCAATAGCGTGCAAATATTGAACCATAAACAATTGTATTACTTTTTATAAATCATAATATGTTTTAGACATACATGTTAAATGTCAGCGCATCAACTGATGATTATAAATTATAAACAATTGTATAAATCAAATTATTTAAGACATTACACACATACTAAATGCAAATGCAACAAATGAACCATTCCGATATTTTGTAAAAAATGATTCATTAGTTGATCCAACTCATAGCTCGTTACCAAGATGCTGTCTAGGCAATGCATGTTATTTAGCCTAAATTTAAGAACATGCATGTAAGAGGTTACTAATGCAAGTACCCATTTGTAAGGACAAATCCATTATGTGTTATTTTTAGCTTAACAAGCACATGCACTTTTATTCAGTTACCAATTGAAGAACTTGACAATATATGAATATGAATCAAATTAAAAGAACTCAACAAAAAAATTCATATTGCAAAGTAAAATAACAGCAAAATTATATCATGAAAAAATTAAAAAGAGTAAAATATAGTATAAACGATATTGAGCATAAAGAGCATAAGAACTCAACATACAAATAAGTAAAACGACCAGCAATATAAACATGCAAAGATAAATCATACAAAGAGCAGAAGACCTCTAACAAAAAAATTCATATTGCAAAGTAAAATAACAGCAAAATTATATCATGAAAAAATAAAAATAAAATGCATGCAAAATAAAAATTGATATAATGCTGATATTAAAATTAAAATTGGTATTTGACAAAAATAAGAGTTGATACTAAAATTGTTTAAAAAAATAAGAGTTGATACTAAAATTGTTTTAAAAAATAAAATAAAAGTTACAGTGCCAATATTACTTAACAGGCGCAGCGTCAATGATCAATTCACTGACTTATTCACACAAACAAATAAAAAATTACAGCGCCAATATTACTTCACTGGCACAGCGTCAGTGGCTTCAGCTTCACTGACTTATTGATACAAATTGTCTGTATAAAATTATAAAATTGTTACAAACACATGGTTTATAGAATAAAGAGCTATCACGAAATAACAATCTCCAGATTCTGGGAGGCTTGATTAAGTCTCCGAAATTGTTGGACTCCCTCCATTAGAGCATAAGTATCAGAACTTGGTTCTCTAGAAACATTAATGGTCAATCTCTCCAAAAACCTCCCGTGCGTAATCAAATATTGCAACAAATATATTTCCTCACTTCTTCCTCGATAACCATTCATTTCCACTATCCGCACCGATTTTGCCACGCAGTAGTATACATAGAAACCAGTAAAATCATATGGATAAGCATAGTCCTACACAAAATAGAAATTAGACATAGAATTTGCGTTACACTAAATCAATTCACGACACGAGTATAAACATATATTCAAATGCTTACGTCGAAGATTCGGGTTGTAGAGATTTGAATTGTTAGCTTTTCCAAGTAAGGACAACTGTGCAAGAGGAACGCAATGCCGCACAATTCGTATGCATGCACTTGTGTCCTCAGGATCAGATGCCTCACATTCATCGGGACTTCTACTCGTAATGGCTCTTCTCCATGCGGAATAACCTAAAACACATGCACGAAACGTACATGAATCTTTCGTGTTTGTCATACAAATAAATGTTGATTCTATTGGTTAAAATGTTCCACTTGAGATTAATCACACAACTATTGTTTGTTAAAATAATTACCAAGTAATTAACAACAATAACAAACAACGAAATAATAAAGCATGTGACAATAATCCAATTGCAACCAACGAGCATGCAATAAACGAATTAAACAATAATCATGCCATAACACAATTGAAATCAGATTCAATATAACCAATAACGATTACACACACCAGTGGCAACACAACATATATATCAGAATAAATATAAACAGTATAGCCACCACAAGTTATATACAGAACCAAATAAATGATAAATTGAAAGAATCAATGGCAGCAACAAACCAAAACCAGCAGCCACAAATCAATTTATTATTAGTTTAATGAAAACAAAAAGAATCAAAGTTAATGACAAATGATCCACAGCCACCAAATAGTATATAAATGACAACAAATATATGACAGAAACAATGGCAAGCAAAATCAAAGCCCAATATCAAATATATCAATATATGAACAATGGCCACAGCCGTCGACCGCACAAAAGAAGCAGCAGCCAACAACACAAGCAATATAAATGATAAAGACAATTAAAGCAGCAAACGACAACAGTAAAAACAAAACAGAGAAACCCAAATACAATGCCGCAAATCGAATCCGAACCAGAACACGCAGATTCAACAATTTAATATGAGAATTAAATTATAAGCCCAAAACAAACAATTCACATGAACAGAATTGTAACAAAACAGGAAAAATAAATTCGGTTAGAACACTTATCGAATCG
>JAYMSZ010003807.1:0-10158 GCA_036897665.1 Pelargonium citronellum | reverse complement strand
GCACAGTGTCTTGGCTGAGAGTCTCAGCCAATTAAGCTTGGCTGAGACTCCTCAACCTCCATAATCTTATTGCATGCCTTTGTGATTTCACTTTTGTTTTTTATATTTTATAACCCAAATATGCTTAAAATGTCATGAACATATCATTTCGACTTTGATCTAAAAAACATATGTTACCGCCCCATGGTGGTGACCTAAGGCGATGACCATGCACCGCGTTTTGCACCATGTCGCACCATTTGCAACTCTGGTCCAGTTACCTTGGTGCATCAAATTTTTGTTATTGGAAAAATATCAAGAACAGAGCATTTTTTTGGAATACTTAATTGTTAATTTGACATGCTTGTTAACTATAATATAATTAAAAGCTACAAATACATATATATGAGCTGAAGAATTTTTCTTTAATTAACAAAAGTTTGTCCTCACGAATGTTATCCTATTTTTTTTTTAAATGGAAAATCCCTTGTGAATTGTGGGTATTCAAATCTATGCTTCATATGTAAAGGCACAGTAACCAAGGGTCTGGCATTAATCACCAAACTTTTTTTGAGCCAGTTTCTCATCTCTTTTTAGGAAAATTAATAAATTGCATGTCAATTGTAATAGTAATGACAGCAAGTAGGATGCCTTCCTACCCAAATCTTGATTGATAATGGTGATTACCGTATTATGCTTCTTTTATGCATTCCCTTTGATGAATTGATTTTATATTCAGTTATTGACTGTTGAATTCATGTATGTAGTCAACGGATTTTTATGAAGTATCGCCTGCCTTTGAGGGAAATTGTTGTTGACTTTTACAATGAGCTAAAGAGTATGACATCTGGATATGCATCATTTGATTATGAGGATGCTGAGTAAGTTCTCTCTCTCTCTCTCACACACACACACCTATATAAACATATGCATTCAGTCACGTGCACATGCATAGGTGCATGGAATATCACACTCTGATGCATTAACTCCCAGATGTTAATGCACACCATCTACATATAATTTGTCACCAAAAGGGTCTCATCTCATTACTAATTGGCATTCCATAAAGTGTTGTGTTTTTCCATTGACAGTGGGTTATGATCACTATGCACTAATACCCAGCAAAAGGCCTCTTTTATTTAATAGTATTTTTCTTGTGGGCTCATGTTTGGTTGATTTTGTTGGTGTCACAAGTCATTTGGAGCTGTCATCTTTTGTATGAACAAGAATCCTATATCTTTCCTCTTTGTGATACATTATATGGTTGTAATTATCAGTTACCAACGAGCTGATCTGGTGAAACTTGATATCCTCTTGAATGGACAACCAGTTGATGCGATGGCAACCATTGTTCATACTTTGAAGGCACAACGTATTGGTCGTGAACTAGTTGACAAGCTAAAGAAGTTCATAGACAGGTTTGCTGTTTTATAGATGTCTGTTAATTCGATTATTCTTCATACATAATAACCTTACATATTTCCCATTTTGAGCAGGCAAATGTTTGAAATAAATATACAAGCTGCAATTGGATCAAAAGTTATTGCAAGGGAGACGTAAGTCGCCATTTCAGCTATTGGTATTTTTTCTTGAGAAGATTTTTCATGCCAGTTATTTATAAATCACTTATGTAAAGGGCTATGTTCTTTTATAAGCCTAAGGAAATTAGTTAGTCTGAGATTCATCTTTCACCATCAAATTGTATGGTCACGTTGATCACTGAACATAATCAGTTTTGAATTCTCTGTTTCAGCTAAATGACCTTTTTTTGGTTTTAGGATTTCGGCTTTGAGAAAGAATGTTCTTGCGAAGTGTTACGGTGGGGATGTGACTCGGAAGAAGAAGCTATTGGAAAAGCAAAAGGAAGGAAAGAAGCGGATGAAGCGTATTGGTTCTGTTGACATACCTCAGGAAGCCTTTCATGAAATATTGAAGGTTTCGTAGAGAATGCTGCCTTAGTAAACTGTAATGACTTATCCCCTTATGGTATGTTAGTTATGCCATTATTAAAATATTAGGACTGCAAGTTTATGTTTGGTGTGGATAGTCTCTGCTTCAGTGCTTCCTATCACATTCACATGCTACTTCTACCCATTTTGTGTTTTCTACCTTATGGTATGCCCTGAAATGATAAAAATCAGAATGTTCTGAAGATCGTTGGGCATTTTTTTATGAAACTAAATGAAAATAAAAAATTTAATAAAAATGATGGCTTTCCGAGTGAATCTAGTTTTGTATGTGGTTAATTACCATTACCACTTGTACCTGAAAGTGAAGTTTGATTCAAAACATTTACTTTTTATATGAGATATTTGATCCAAAGTTGATCTCTGTTTGAAGTAGTATAGCTTTTTTGTATTGCATGGTTCTCTTCTATTTTTCAAGACCTTTTGACAGACCTCTTAAACTGCACTTATATCACCTTTTGGTTGAAACGGAGCAGCTAACCTTTTCTTATTTTGCCTTCAGGATTACAGCTGAGAGTGTTCTTGTTAAGTTTGTGATGGGAACACAACTCGCAAGTGGAGATCATCAGAAGCAGATGAAGCGTGTTTTCTCTGTTGGTAAGCCCACAGGATACTTCTCAATAATCGATTGAAAATTTTGTTGTTAGAGAACTCTACAAAACCAGCCATATTTGTATTCAGTAATGATATATTCTTCCTCCTTAAAACATGTATTAGGCAATACGAGAAATTAAGATGCAGGCAATGGTGGGTGAATAAAGGAAGGAAAAAAACACAATATAGAGATTGTTTTGTATATCTCTGTTGTTGATGCATATGAATCTGCCAAAATCAAGTCTCTGATCTCTAAATCATTGCAAGTGTCCAGGGTATATGCCACAAGTTAACAGTGACACTGATTGCGTAAGGAGTACAGATATGGTTGGGAAGATAAATATGGACTAAAATCTTCATTATAGTTTTCAATTGTTACAAATCATACATACAACTAGTCAACAATGCAAATGGCACAGTTGTGTGGTGGAGAGTAGAGCCTATTGAATTTAAGTTGGGTCATTAGGTTGGAAGAAATGGCCTGAACTGGAACTGGCTCATTCCATTTGGAGTCTTGGCTACCATTCTCCCCTTTGTTTTCGTGGATGCTCAATCTCTTGCCATTGTTGAAATTGCAGCTTCTATCGCTGAGCATAAATTTGGGTCCGATGTGATTGCTCTAGTTAGGGTTTCTGTCAAGAACTGTTGAGGTTGGTGAGTCTTTTCCATGCTAGGTTGATAGAAGCTTACTTGAGAGTGTTGTCCAAAATTTAAGGACCTGAAATCTGATTTGTTGGCCCAAATCATGTTGGATTCTAAGGAAGAAAAGCCAAGATCTGTTGAAGGGTATCTTTGGGTACTTGAAGGAAACTGATTCATGAATTGAGTGGAATATGAAGAGGAAGGAGATGAGGTTAGGTCTAGAGTGATGGTTGGAAAGGAAGGCGAGTTGCAGAACTGTCGATAGTGTGATCCGTTGAATAGTGCTTGAGTAGCAGTTGTAGAGGGCAGAGAGGTAGAAGAAGAGCCCGAGAGTAGCATGGAAGCAGCAGCCGAGGTGGTGGAAGCCATGGCTGTGGCTGACATTGGAAGGGAATGATTGTGAGTCCCCTCATAGGTTGTGATCAAGATGGACATGTCTTCCATGCATCTTTGCACCTAAAAGAAACCATTTCCAGGAAACTGTTTAGACAATTTGTTTTTAGCTTCATAACTCTAGTGAATCGGGCATAAATAATAAAATCATCGTACCTGCTTCCTCACGGGGCATCCTGGTGCTACTGTGCATCGATAGTAGCCTCGGGGGCATGGATTTCCCTTGGCGATTTTCTGTCCATATTTCCTCCATTGGCATCCATCATTGACCTATATATACATCATAAAAGCATGTTACTTAGCACTGAATTACTGAAATATCACAATTCACTCACATATTAGTGCAAAGTTAAGAACTTACAGTTTGGGTGTCACATCTGACTCTCACAGAAACCCTAGCTCTTTTCACAAGAGCTTGTTGTGAACCTTCATCATCTTCACTTCTCGTGGTCTTGAGGACTTTGCTTGGTTCTTCTGAGCTGTTCTCAGTAGACATGAGTTGAAACTTTGAGTCCAATCCAAGGGAGAGGCTGGGGTTGATCAAATCACCCCCTTTGTTTTTACCATCTTTGCCATCTTTCTTGATCTTTGGATCAGTACTCATTCCAAGACAAAGAGACACCAGCTCGGCTTCAGAATCTGTAGCTTTCTTAGAATCATATTCTTCCCGGAGGACGTTGAACCTCAACCGGAGCGACTGGTAATCCTTGTCTATCTTTTGTAACATCATCTTCAACCGTTCGTTTTCTTCTCTGACCTCGCCCATTTGGGCTTTTGCGGTCTCAAGCTCATCCTCTTCCTCCTAATAATCAATTACAAATTGAATTCAATCAATACATACATGTCTTATATATGTATATGTATATGAAACTAAAATCTTGATGATAGTGATGTAGTAGTACCTTGATGCCTTGTTGACGAGCAATGGATAATTTGTGAATGAAACTCATAGCAGCAGAAGTGGTAGAGATAGCCATTGAATTGCAGAAACTATCTCATATCCATTGCAGTTTTTATAGTAGAATACAACCCAATGCATGTCTTAGCTCACACCACAATATAATAATAAAAATTCAGAACAAAGACAACGCACACATTTAAATTGTCAACACTTTGTGATATTTTTATGTAAAAAAAAAAATGTTATTTCGGGATTGTCCCATATGATAGTTATTTGAAAAACAAAACTATACAAGAAGAATTCAACTTCAACGGTTCATATAGTTAAGATACAGATGGGTTTCAACGATATGAGTAGCTTAATTTGCGGTAACACGTTTGCTGTGTAATATATGCATTACGTACGTAGTAGCTTTGAAGCTTCCTATTGCACTGCACTGCACTGAACAGCAGACCCAGAAAGAGAATGGTGTTGCTTCTCTGTCAACAAGTGGAGTTGTGTTTATAGTCAAAAACGGCTAATACGCTTGTTACACACGGCCCAGTTGAAATTGGAGGCTATGTTATCGCAGTTTATTCGGATTTAATATCGAACACATACACACTTAACTCCGTTTGAAAATATAATTGTCTTTTCGAAGTCGTCGTATAAGAATAACCTCCAATCATATCAATCAACACGGCTCATAATTATGTTCTTAATCAACTAAATACTGCAAAATTAACAACATGAAGAAAATTTTATGAGAAATAAAATCACAGATGCAATTTTCTAGCTAGGATATTTTCTAGCCACCAAACAAATATTATACTATAAACATGCTCCAAACTTCAATGCTAAGTACTTATGACACAATATGTATCGGGATCTGAGTTCCATAACTCTAATAATTGGTCCCCCATCCATGAACTTAATATCTAATCTATTTTAATCTTAGTCTAATCTCATCAATTCAAAAATAGTAGTATTAATTAAGTTGATTCAGATAAGGTCTATACATTGAAAGTTGAAACTATTGGTGATTTTAAAACATATCTAAAAAACTATGATGTAATGTAAATGCATGACTTTTGATTTTTTTTTTTATTTATTTGGCTACAAAGATAGGACTGTCCATCTTGCTAATTACCCTGGATGATTTATTGATTTACATATAATTTTTGAAGTGGTCTTGGTGTAGCAGTTGTAGAGATATAAATTGTAATGGATATTGGTCAATGGTGTGTAAAGAATATGCGCAACCAATGGAGCTTGAAAGGTAGCAACAACTTGTCTTTGCATGAACTTTTCATACAAATCAAAGGTATTGACCTAAACTTCTAATGAATGCAACACCCAAGTTTTGATTCGTAGACTTTTGGCAAATACAATAATTTAGTTACATTTTTTTGAATATTTCAATATCAAATTCTCATAACATACCAGTAAAAATATATACCACTTGTAGTTGACGAAAGTTGAAAGAAATTATAATCATAGTTTATTACATAATTTTATTATTATTATTATTATTTTTTCTTTTTTTTTTGCATTAGGTAGCAACTAGGAAGTGAGATCTTTAAGGGACAAGCTGTGATTATGATTATTATAAAGATGTAGGTCAATGGCTTAGTTTAGGCATTATTTTTAGTATTTAAAAATTAATGAGATTTGAATATTACTTCCCTAATATATTGTTGCATTATCTCAGCATTTGGAAAAAGGACTTCTATTTATTCTATTTTAATAAAGGTTGATATTTAGATTATGACCTCCCTTTTTTATCTATTTATTTATAAGAAGTCATTTTATTCAAAGCAAAATATAAAACAATAAACAATTTAAATCAATTTGGAAGAGTAAATTAGCTAAAATGAATGTAGTATACATTATCCAGCAATTAGTAACTCATTTTATTGAATCATCTGCATCATGTTTTACTGTTTTTTCTGCCACACGGACTATATTATATATGACTCATTTTATTGTGAGGCCCTTTCCAATAGCTAGATAGCATACATACATATATATGTATCTTCTTGTTTTTGAGTTATGATTTGATTAATGTGAAGGTGTTGGAAGAGGAGCTCCGGTTAGAAAGGAGCGAAACAGTGTAAGAGCTTGCGAAGGGGACGTGAAGGGTACTTCATGGGCTGCTCCTCTTACCGTAGCGTATGTCAAATATGTCTCATTTTTCCCATCCTTTAGCCCTCCAAATGCTTGCCACCATCCTCCCACCTGCATAAGCATATTCACCAATTGCATCTTTTTTAACTATTGATTCCATATTCAGTACTAACAATACATACCTGTTTCTTGTCATACCAAGTAGAATATTTTGTCAAAGGGATTAGCTTCAAATCCTTTGCTATGTTATTGGCAATTATCCTTGTTTGAGTCAGTGGGATTCTTGAATCTTGATCACCACTGTTTCATCATGCAATATATACTACATTTTAGGAATCAAGAAGTTAAGAAGAGCTAGTGAATGTATAAATACCTGTACAGCAGAATTGGAATGCCCTTCTTGAGAATGTCAGATACTAAAGGTATGAGGTCAATGTCCACATTATCTTCTTGATAGTAAATAGGCCTGTTACAAAAGTAATCACAATATTGAGGAGATCAACAAGAAATTCAAGACAGCAATGATGTATACACACGCTTTCGCGTACCCTGCAGAACAGAAGTCCCATGAATAAGGAAGGTGAGTTGTATTGGCATGAAGAGATTTCTGGACTTGAGCGTTGTTGAGATAGTCATATATCCTCCCTTTCAGACACGGATCACCGCTCGTGCCCGATCTTTTATCCATCTGCACAGCACTCATGATCAATTAGTACTTGTTCAAAGTTGCAAGATAGATATACACTTAGCATAATTAAAATGTATGTGTACCATTGCATGTATTTTATTGTTCTTTCTGGGTAGGAACTGATCTGGGTAGTTTGATGATAAGCACTTGCTTAAGAGCAGGTCATGAGTATCTACGTCGTCGCCCATTTCGTTAGCAACCTGAGTCCAAACATGGTCGCAAGCTTCTGAGGTATTGCTATGGGAATCCTCCCTAATGTATGTTGAGTCATTGCACACTGTGTTTTTCAATACTAATGTTTCATCTGAAATTGCACCGTGTGACCACAAGAACACGCCTGCAAGCACGCTTATGTCTACGTCCAGGAGTGGATTTCCAATCTACAATAATCAATATCTATGTTGTTAATAAACATCTATGATTGTGCTAATGAATTGATATATATTTATAATTTACAGCTATGGCTTTGAGCTTGATGGGAGCAACATTAGGCTGCTTGTTGTACTCCATCAACCTTGCTGCAAGCTGCGGAATATAATGGCCTGAACACAATCGCATGATCAATTTAGAAATTTTCTGATAACCCAATTTCAATAATGAATCTAATTGTATGTACCTGCATAGCTTTCGCCGGTTAGAAACAAGTCTGAGTTCTTGTACTGTGGAAATTCTTCGAGCCAGTTGATTAGAAAAAGTAGATTGTCTCTAGCTGCCAGGCACATTGAGAAAGGTAACACTAGCTACAAAAATGACAATGACAATATATGCAGAATAGTGCATAAATTCTATCATACCGGTGTTGGTGTCGTTCCAATTATCGTAATCTCCCCAAGTTTTCGAGTAGGAAAATCCAACCCCAACAGGGGACTCAACATATAGCATGTTAGATTCTGTCCAAAATTTTCATTTTCAGACAACAAATGTAAGTGGACTTGATATGTTTCTTTCAGCTACAATGAAATGAAACCAATCATAGTAAGTAGTAACTACTAGTTTACCAAGGTTCCAAGAATATTCATTTTGGACAAGCCGTCCATCTTTTCCAGGTTGGAATGGACCATGTTCCATGAATGCACCAAAACCTATTGATGAGCACCCAGGGCCTAAACATATATAAGATTACTGTTAACGAAACGTTAACAAAGCAACAAAAGTAGCTAAAAGTTTTGCTTTATAAGACTGTGGAACTTGTAAACATGATCATAGTGACCTCCATTGAGCCACAAGGTTAAGGGACGCGACAGAGGATGGTCTGCTTGAGCTTCAACAAAGTAGTAGAAGAGGTACCGGCCGTGTCTGGGATCAGTGACAGTGTAACCAGAGAATTGCTTGAAGGAAACATTGGTGGGTTGTCCTGGAAGTGATGTTATGAGCTCAGCTGTACAAGATTGTGAGTTGAAGAATAAACAGAGGACTAGGACCCAATACAAATGCATGTTATTGTGAGCTAGCTTAGACAGAGATTTGTGCAATGCAATTCACTAATTATGTATATATTATGTTGACGAACGGATCATGAACTGGACTTTTCCTCCGGATCAACCAAGGGTTTTGCCACATAAATATATTCCCTTTCCCTAGAACTGAACGCCAGTGCCGGCTTAGTATTTAGATGTTTCAGTAAAATCAAGATGTCCTTATCTTTTGAGCTCATGAGTTTTTGTTTCTATCCTTACAAGTTTAAATATCTAATAGTAGTGTGAGAATTATGGCTGTATGTATTTACAGAGCAAAGAGCATACAAGGATATGCAACAGCAATTGTAATTATTGTTCCTTTCACCAACTCTTGTCATGTATTCTCCTCAACCCACATTACATATATAATTAAGCTATTATTCACTAAGTCTAAACAGGTTGCTAGGTTCAGAGTCAAAGCTCCAATGTCTCTAGTTGTTCCCTTTCAATATCCACACCAACTCTTCATCAGACACCATAATCATTGTATGCAACTCATCATAGCCATAGGACACATTGTTGAATTTTAGCTTAGTTTCAAGAGGCTAGTCTAACTAATCAACTTTTGGATTAGAACTCATTACTGAGTGGATATGTTCAACTTGAAACATGATAGTAGAATCTCTGTTTTCTATATATTCTTTGTCCCATATTGACTTGTAAATGGTCTAAAAGAGTGGAGGCTAGCCAAAGCCCACATGTGCGCATTTCAGACCAGATTGGGTTTTGTTTCAGCCTTTCAGGTCGCAAATATACTGCCATTAGGACGGTCCAGAGTCTTATCCTTATCTTCACCTAAAATTTCTATTGAGCTTCAATTCTTTTTTTTTTTTCTTTTTTCTACCTATATCAATTCGTTAGAAAGATAAGAAAAGACTATAACATTTTTATAGTAAAGGTTGGTTCAAATCACATCAACCATTTTATATATTCACTTCTAGATACATACTAGACTATCTACAGAACTGTACTATGATATAAATAAATACAAAAAATAAATAAATTGAAATAAAACAAAAGTAGAGAACATATATCTATGTCAATTACATAGTGTAAAATCATAAATTATGTACCAAAGTTTTTTCCTAGGTGGTACCTCCAATGTCCAAGAAACTACAGAAGTGTAGCTTGTATATATGGTCATTAGTCTTTATTACTAATTTACTACAGCAATTCAATATCAGTCTATCCAAGAAAATTCTAGTAGCCAGGAATGACAGTGAATTTTGTATACAGCAGCAAACCACTCTTTATATTCCCATGTTTGACCAACAACAAACACACTGACTTTGTTGCTCTCTAAATGGCAGGTTATGTCATCCATCAGACATCATCCATTTATCCAAATGTAAATGAAAAGTGTTTGTTGCATGTATCATATAATACATGTACTTTTCATGTACTCCTTAGAATCAATCCTAGCCATCCATT
>JAYMSZ010003806.1:0-10159 GCA_036897665.1 Pelargonium citronellum | reverse complement strand
AAAATACAGAGTAGTAAGAAATTACGAAAAAAAGTTCAGGGTAGTTCATTGCAAAAGGTGTCAATTATAGGGTAGCTTTTGGTGATTATCCCATCAAATAACCAAACAATTGACGAGGAGACGAAGGAAGCAGAAAACGAATTTGTTCTGAAATGGAGCTCTCCAATCACTTTATCTCCACCAAAAAACCACTCCTAAACCTAAACCCTAACACCTTCCACAACCGCCACACACTCTTCTCCTTCCCCGCCGGACCTCTCAAAACCAGACTCCGACGAGTTACTCTCAAAGCTTCACTCTCCAACGACTCGTTATTCTCACACCAGACACTTCAATCCGAGACTCTACAGACCCTAGAATGGAGCTCAGTTTGCAACCAGCTCTCCTCCTTCACATCAACCTCCATGGCCCTTTCACTCGCGCGAAGCGCACGCGTCACCATCGGCAACTCCCGGGAGGAGAGCCAGAAGCTGCTCGATCAAACAACTGCTGCAATGGCGTTCAGGCGAGCGCTTTCCGAGACCTTGGATTTCGCGGGGATCGAGGACGTGACGGCGATACTGGATTGTGCCGCTTCAGGTCAGTTGCTCACCGCGTCGGAGCTCTGTACGGTGCGGCGGGTGCTGGTAGCTGCGGGGGCGTTGTATGACAAGTTGCGCGATGTGGCCGCTGCTTCTGGTGGTGGAGGAGACTGCTCGTCGGAGAGGTAAATTTGAGTTTCTTTCGTTGGATTTGACTTAATTTACTTGATTAAAAAAATCTCAATGTGTGCATATTGTTCAATCCTATCTTTGCTTGGATTGATGGCTCTTATTTTGAATAAAGTCGTTTGGTAAATGGCAATGTGATGGATTGTATGTATGGTACAGTTGAGGCTTATATTATAATGTATGATCATTTCAAAGGCAATGTTGAACGTAGCATGCGTTTCTTTCATTGGCTGTTTACATGAAGTTCCATTTAGTGGTGAGGACTAAGATTGTAGGATTTCATCTGCCTAATTGTTTTGGATCAGGTACTCTACCTTGTTTGAGATACTTGAGAAATGTGATTTCCAGGTTGACTTGGTGCAAAAAATAGGATTTTGTATAGATTCCAATCTCTTAATCATCCTTGATCGTGCTAGTGAGGAACTAGAGAAAATTAGGTCGGAACGGGAAGAGAACATGAAAAATCTGGATTCCCTGTTGAAGGATGTATCATCTAGAATTTTTCAGGCTGGGGGCACTGACAAACCTTTGGTAACCAGCCGTCGGTCTAGGATGTGTGTGGGTGTTAGAGCTTCCCACAAACATTTGCTTCCAGGTGGCATAGTTTTAAATGCTAGTAGTTCTGGGGCAACATACTTTATGGAACCCAAAGAAGCAGTGGAACTTAACAACCAGGAAGTGAGGCTCTTTACCCGTGAGAAAGCAGAGGAAAAAGCTATTTTAAGTTTTCTTACGTATGAGATAGCAGAAGCAGAATCAAAGGTGAAGTATTTATTGGACAGAGTTGTAGAAATTGATATGGCCTTTGCAAGGGCTGCCTATGCTCAGTGGTTGAACGGAGTATGTCCAAGTTTTAGTTCAGAGGGCTCAAATCTTAGTGGAGTGGATGATGCTCTATCAGTAGACATTGAAGGTATAAAACATCCCATTCTCCTCGAGTCCTCTCTAAGAAGATTAAAAGATGGCATTCCATCTAGCTCTTGGGATCCAGTTCAGTTGAATGAGGGAGATGGTATAATGACTTCCACTACATTATCGGAAGGTGTATCTGATTTCCCTAAGCCTATAGATATTAAAGTTAAATATGGAACCAGAGTCATCGTGATCTCAGGACCTAATACAGGAGGGAAAACAGCTTCTATGAAAACTTTGGGCCTAGCAACTCTTATGTCTAAAGCTGGTATGTATTTGCCTGCTAAGAACTACCCAAGGCTTCCCTGGTTTGATTCTGTTCTTGCAGATATTGGGGATCACCAGGTAGCGGTCTAACTTGTTTATTTATGGAGGAAAATTCTCACTTCTTTAACTAGTAGTTACATTTTATTCTGACTCGTGTTTTTTGTTGGTGTAGTCCCTTGAACAAAATCTCTCAACTTTTAGTGGTCACATACTGCGGATTTGTAAGATTTTGGAACTGGCCTCAAAGGATTCACTTGTTCTAATTGATGAAATCGGTAGTGGAACTGATCCTTCAGAAGGTGTGTCTCTTTCTGCCAGTATATTGCAGGACCTCAAAGATCGAGTTAACTTAGCTGTTGTAACTACTCATTATGCGGATTTAAGTCTCCTCAAAGAAGAAGATGCTCGGTTTGAGAATGCAGCCATGGAATTCTCACTGGAGACCTTGCAGCCTACCTACAGGATCCTATGGGGTAGTACAGGTGATTCAAATGCCTTAAGTATTGCTAAATCAATTGGTTTCAATGGTAGAATAATTGAAAGTGCACAAAAGTGGGTGGAGAAGTTAAGGCCTGAAAAGCAACGGGAGAGAAAAGGCTTTCTCTATCAATCATTAATGGATGAAAGAAACAGACTGGAAGCTCCGGCCAGGGAAGCTGCAATTGTTCATAAGGAAACTATGGATCTTTATCATCAGGTACTATTTTAGATGTTCTATTACAGCTAGGCAAACAACTATTTCAGTCACCACCTTCATTTTTTTCCCCATGCATAATGGGGTTAGCGTTGAGATTCTTAATTGAAACTCCATCATTAGGCTGCTGGCTTAACGTTTGTAGTTTGTTTCCCTTTATTAAGAATGCCGACTGTGTGTGAAATATAAGATTCATTGGCACGAGTCATTGGCTTCAGTACTTGTTGAGTTGTAGTTGTATCAGATTTCATAGTAATTACTTGCATTGCAAGAACTTCTGCTGGAAAGAAAAAAAATATTGAACATTAGGAAAAAAAAAAATTTATGATGGCAGTGATATTAAAACCCCATTACTGACTTGTTCTCATTTTGCTTTGTAGAGCTGTTATTGTTACCATAGCTTCCTAGCTAGTTTGTCTCAAGTAAGCTGCTTAAGCAATTTGATTTTATGCTTGAAATTCACAAACTTCTTATTTTCCCTACTGATTAACTAGCTGTTTATGTATGGAAAAGGAAATTATTATCTTGGGGTGATTATGAAAATCAGATGGCATTTGAAGTGGGTCTTTATTTAAAGATGTTTTTTCATTAAAATTAAATCCATACTATACAGATTCAATAAAATGAGTTTTTGTCACAAGACATTCTTAATGGAAAATGGTTGAACTTGTGTGCTGATTGTTCTTTTGTTATTTCTCCTTTTCCTCACTGGTATTGATGAAGATCGAAGAAGCGGCAGATGATCTTGACATGCACGTGATGGCTCTTAGGGCAAAAGAAACCCGACAAATCCAGAAAGATATAAAGGATGTTAAAACTCAACTAGAAACTGTGGTACAAGAGTTTGAAAATCGACTCAGAACAACCAGTAATGCTCAGTATAATTCACTGATTGAGGAATATGAATCTGCAATTGCATCAATTGTTAAAGCTCACGATCCTGATGGTAGTATTTTTCTTGATGATAGTATATCTGTCGATGAAACAAACAGTTGCTACACACCAAAATTTGGAGAGAGGGTCTTTGTGAAGGAACTGGGAGATAAGTTAGTTACTGTAGCTGAAGCGCCGGAGAATAGTGATACAGTCTTGGTTCAATATGGTTCATTAAGGGTTCGTGTGAAGAAAAGCAACATCAGAGCATTTCAGAATAGTACAAAAGAATGAGGCAGCTGATTCTTCCCTGCGTCAGAAGACTTGGGTATGTACAAAGTACTCGGGGAAATTTTAGATGGTCAGTCATTTGCACGTCTTTTATATTTTCTTCTCATATATAGAATAGCTGGTCATTAATTTCTGCTAGAAAACCTTACCTATCATACATGGGATGTGAGGATCCTTTGAGCAAGGCTGGGTGCCTGGGTTTTGGGACCAGAGGTAAACAAGTATACTTAGCTGGCTGAACACAGCCAAAAATGTACCTCGCAATCTTTACATGGCGTCCCCAGGTGGACAACCCAAAGGTTGTGAGTTCGAATCCTGTTGGGTGGGGAGGGGTTATGGGTAAAGGGGAGCTATCCCCTATTGGGCCTTTTTATTTATAAATCAAACATCTACTTTGGGGATACAAAAACACTATATCTACTTTAGGGATTAGGGAATCATTCCAACTAGGGCAGGCTTCATAAAATTTGTAGTATTTGTCGAGTCAGACTTCCCATCCTTCGCATTTCCATGATGATGATAGCTTTTTCGTTGTCTAGATCATAGTTTTCATTGCATGACTATTGTAGTTTGCACTACTTTATGATCCTCCATGCTAAATGTAGGACCCAACCATCATAAATTTGTTAATTCTTTTTTTACCTATTAGACTTGGCATTATTTGCACTGTTGTCATATTCCGAGTGTTGAATACTTTCCTTTTTTTTAATGTAGAGAGTTTACAAGTGGTTCAGACTCGGACTGAGAGATGAGGAGCAGGTTTCGTATGATCCCTTGGTGCAGACATCAAAGAACACCGTCTATCTACGAGGTTGGAGAGTGTCAGCATTGTTCTGTCTACAGCAGAGCCATATTCAGTTGTTTTTGTTATACATGGGATGGGCACTGGAGTTGTTAAGAAGCGGACGCTGGAGATACTGAAAAAGCGTCCTGGCGTGACCAAGTTCAGAGAGGACAATCCCATGAATAATGGTTGTACAGCAGTATACATAAATTGAGGTTTTCCACATTTGCATTGTAAATCACACAAATTCATTTCATGTAAATGTATACAGCAGACAGTGTACACACAATGAATGTTGGGGTTGGAACCAGTCAGTCTGCATAATCTGAAAATAATTCACTTTTTTTTTTATATATAAAAGAAATTATGAAATGAATTTAAAATTTGAAGATATTTTATTAGAACAAAAATATATTTAGAGGTTCTATTAAGTATTAATTGTTATAAATATAAGAATATTCATCTTATAATTGTTCTTTTTAACTTAAATTGTATGGTAATTTGATTTTTCAGTTTCATTTTAGTTTTCCAGCTCTAGGTTTAGTTGCTTGCTTATTACAAAAATGTGTAAACTATCTGTCAAATTTGATATTTATTATCGTGAGTCTAGATTGTTGGGTTGCTTTTCTAAGCAATTAATGAGAAACTTTGATGTCAATTAAGCTCCTTAAAGCAACTTTGCATGACCTATGAAGAGTTATTTTCTACAATTTACTGAACAAGTTTCAAAATCTCTCAACTAAGTTTTGTTTATGTGACACATCCGTCCAAGATGCAATAATATCAACAAACAAGCACCATCTATTACGATGAAGATTCTTTAATCTCCCTTCTGAAACTTTGAGAATTTTGTAAAATTGGCTAAAAGATAAAACACTGAATGAAGACTGCAGACTAGAGAAACATAGATCCATATACTCTGTACTTGATTGACATTAGAAATTAGAAGTCACAAACTTACAATAAGAAATGACTCGTTACATTTCCTTTTTAATAAAGTTCAACCACAGAACATTCCTACTCTCCATAGCAGTAAATCTCAAATTGGCAAACTCTACTGTTACACAGTAACGGACCAAACAAAACTAGCACGACATAATCTAACAATTTGAATTTAAGTGACACATAAACTTAGTCTCCTATTCCTCAGTCTTTTCCTTTTCTGTCGTATTTGTGGAGTCCATGGAGTTATAAGCAGCATCTGCAGAAGATGTATCGATATCATTCAGACCCAATTCTTCATTCTGCTCCCACGATCTCTCGTATTCTTCAACTGGAGATAAAACCAATCCAACATCACATTTAGAGCAAGATACATAAATGAGCACATTGAAACAGAACTATACTACTACAAGGCATAAAGTTGGTCCGGTTGTATTTTTGTAACCAATAGGAAGACACCTTAAGAATGTAGACACTAGTATAAATATGACCTTCTACCATTTGTACCAATCAATCCCATGTATCCTATTTGTGTAAAGAAGCACGTGAATATACATTGGGTTTTCTTTTAGTCTTCACTTGTCTTGCTTCTCTTTCACTCCTCTTTTCCAAAATTAGCCAACTCTAGACAGAGGTCACTTGGCCGTTAGGCTGACTTTGCAGAAGAAAGGAGTTGTTGGCAGCTAAGGGCAGTACGGATTCTTCCTAGTTGAAGCAAGACTATACTGGACGTGCTCAACCAAGCTAGAGAGATAGCAACTAAAGGACGGGGTGATGCTGGCAAAGAGCAGGTGGTCTTTCTTGCAAAAGACGCAACTTACCAACATCCTGAAAGGAGATGGAGAAGAGAGAAGTTGTGGGATTGAATGGTACAAATAAACCTAGGTCTTATTTATACTAGTGTTCTCATCCTGGCACTTGAAAATGTGTTCCTACACACTAGTGGATCACAAGCTGGTCATGATATAAAAGAGCTTCTCACTTCATTAAATTAGATACCAAATATTTCATATGAGAATGTCACCTCATACTTGAAGTAGTCAACCTTGTACTTGCCCATAGCAAAGTAGACTTGGTTGTCTCCCAAAAGAAAATTTTGAGGCAAAATGGAAATTTTCCAGCAAGACTAAAGCATTCCATGCAAAAGGCATGGTGGGGGAATCATGAGCTTAGGAAGGGGAGAATTAGGATGTCAAAACCATCATTTTGCTTTTTTCTAAGAGTAGCTCGTGGTGAAGCAAGGTTGAAGCTCGACGTGGCAGTCTAGTTTGAGATGTCAAGAATTAGATGGTGGACAAGCACACACAAAATCTTCCTTAATAAGCAAAGGGCAAGCATAAAGTGGATTACTCGTTAACATTTAGTAACTAAGTTTACTTAAGTGGGCAGCTCTTTCGTAATATCAAACCAACATGTGATTCAATGGTGTCATTTTTCTGCCAGTAGGAACACACCCTAAGGAGGCGGACACTAGTAAGGATAGAACCTTAGTTCTGTAACATTCCATCTCGTGTTTCCTATTTGTATAAATAAGGTTAACATTAGCTTTTTTTAGTTGTCTAGCTTCTCTTTAAGTCTCCTTGCCCACATTAGCCAACTCTTCAAGAAAGGTCCCATGGGTGGTTAGGATGACTTGGCCCAACAAAAGGTTGTTGGCATCTATCTGTTGCACAGATTCTATTAAAGCAAGCCCATATCATCCCAGTCATAATCCACCAGGCACATTCAAGAAAGAGAACTAGCAGAAGACAAGACTCCTTTTGGCACATAAGACCTACAACTTCAATATAATTTTGAGTAACAATGACATGGTAGAGACTTACACATTAACTGATGGTCATCTTTAATATCATCAGTTGCCGGCGCGATGAAAGAATTTGCTAATGCATCATCCAGAATTAAAGTCCATGGCTCTTCTAAACTCAGAAGCTGCAAAACATTCAAGGTTGTGTAAGTTGGACGAAGGTTAAATAAAATCAGAATTGCTAAAATAAAAAAATACATAATAAAAAAAAAGGTGGCCTGGTGTGCAAAACTCCCACCATTATATTTCTCAAAATTGACTATTTCCTTCTGATTAGCAACACAATAAATTTTTTGAATCCCCTTGAGCAACATACGTGGTAGTTAATAGCATATTTGCAATTAGCTATGAAACAACTTCTGTAGAACTTTGAAGTTAGAAAGACATTAAAAGACAAAAGACTTGTACATCATTAAATCAAGCTACTCGTGGTTTTATACTTCCACTCCTAAAAAAATACTTCAGCACCCTCTGGTGCGATGACGAATTTCCAAAGCTTAGGAACATAACAAGATGAATTCATGACATCCACCAAAGAGTGATTACTGAAATAAAGCCAACCCCCTTCCCCAGAAAAAAATGAGAATGAAAGAAGAATTGGAGGTATCTGACATGGTACTCCCATGGATGTAAACACCATAACAAACTCTGGACAGCTGCTACTAAGGAGAGAAAATAAGCAAAAATTCAAATTGTAGCTGATTAGTTTTCTACAATAACATTTGTCTTCTTAAGTATAATACCCAGACCTCCAGGATTAAAAGAAATAGTTGTAATTGTGACAGTTATCTAATATGGTGGTGAAAATTTCACAGTGCAAATGAATTTTGAGTTTGGCCAGGAAAATCAGGAAGGTTGGACAGAACCCAGATGATTCTATGAGGCCCCGCTTTGGCAAAGGATGAATAGATTTTTATTTTTGTTATTTTCAACATAGATTTCCATGTTAGAAAGCATAGATGCAATCATATTAATCATCAAATACAACAAGCTCCTCAATTCTTACCTTGATCAATTTTCCCCTGAATGCTATCCACTTGTTTTTCTTGCATTCTTCGAGGCTATCTCCAAAAGTAAACCCATGCACTCTTTCAAGGCCTGCAAAGGTAAAACATAAAGCATTACTCATCAACATTATCTAAGTCTTACAGAAAATATGCCCATGTTATCCATTTAGCATGACTAATGAAGCATTATCCTAGAACCTGTTATAGAACCCACAAGAACAGATCGATCCAGAATTTAAATGGACAAACAGCCAATCTAAACCATGTCATGCGAACCTAAATCCGAATTTCAAGATGCAACAGAAATACAAAAAACACATTTCTGATAATATAATATAAGAGAGAGAGAGAGAGAGAGAACAAAAAGATTACATGATAGCACATCCTTTCATTAAGTTCACTCTCCAAAACTTATCTTCCATTGACTTGACAATTAAAAAAAAAAACAGAGCTTCTACTTTCTCATTGTTTATCTTTATTTTGCAGCCCAGAATGATTCAGAAGTCGGAACCAGCAGGGTGTTAAATTGGTCCATTAATACCCATCTCAATATCTTTAACCGAATTCAAACAAGAATAGCAACATATCACAACCTACAAAACAGCAAGTAGAAACAGGAAGGTAAGAACTCATACTTACTTTCACTTATTTTTGTTATTAGCCCTTCAACAGTTGTGACAACTCCCCCCAGGGTGCCACTAGCAAGCTCCAGTTCAAGCTCTGGGACTTTCACGCTAGCAGTATCTGACTGACATACACCACAAGGTTTTGTGATCAGACATTTGAGAGAAAGAGACAATAATGATTTCTTAATCTCAAGTTGATAGATTGCATGGTATTTTTTAGTGCAGTAAAAAAAATACCTACAAAAATCTGAATGCCACTCCCCAAATAATAGCACCTCCAGTTATGTCAAAACAATTACATAATACCACTTTATTACCAAGAACAACTGTTTGATGCCAAATGATCAAGGTAAAGCAGCATTTATGCATCCTCTCCTGGAAGTACTTTTTTAGCAGGACAAACACTATACCCTAACATTGAATCATAAAACAATTATGCTGTCCGATCAAAGATGTACTTCTAGTTCGCTAATATGGATATAGATGAAAAGTAAAGTCACAACTCAGTAAGAATACGACCAATATAACAGTTATCCGAGGCAAATTTTAGTTCAAGAACTTTACTACCAGACACATTATCTTTCTCAAGGTACAGAGCATTTATAAATACTATTCAAGAACTTAGTTTGTTTTAGCCGGACAAACAAGACCTTGGATAAAATTCTGATGCCGATCACTCATGAAAGAATTTAGATTCACCAAATGGAAAATGTAGGAAAAGAAGGGCAAAACAAACTCAATAATGATGCTACCAATGAAACAGCTGTCTTGAGCCATAATTTAATTGGATAAACTTAAATCAAAGAAACTCAAACCATTCAGCTATGAAGCACGGGCATTCCTAGGAGGACCAACCAATACCGGGTACTGGTAGGGTATGGTCAAAATATAATGTTGGTACTAATATATATATATAAAATTTAACTTTGCATTTACAATGTTTTCATAAAATGAATAAACCAAATCATTTGTAATATTGGAATAAGAAAAGACTACTATTTTATATTGCCATATCAATAGTTTACTGAGTTACTGCACATTGCACAGCAGTCCACATCCTTTTTTTTTTTTTTCTAAATAAAAAGAAATAAGACAACTCCTGTCATGCGTTGTATTTCAAGTTTGTGGACCTCAATGTTTAAATGTCAAAAAAATGGTATTGGATATTGATTTTTTTAATTTGTTGTTAATCATCAGAGATTATATAATTGAAAATCTTAACATATATATTTATAAATTACAATATATA
>JAYMSZ010003805.1:0-10159 GCA_036897665.1 Pelargonium citronellum | reverse complement strand
AACTATTTCATTAAGCGAACTAAATACATGTAAAATACATGTATTTGGAATACATGTGTCAATCCTCCTCCAAATTTTAATAAATGTTTTATTTTATATTTGAAAATATCGATTATTACTATCAAGTGGGTGAGTCAATTGTTAGAAGTTGTTCCAACAAGTTATTGGTATTTTGAGTTCGAGTTTCAAGTAATACAATTATATTAAAACTTGATAGAAAGATGCAGCTACCGTTGATCACTTGAAGTTTTCGACGCCGAAATATTCAAATTAGCTTAGATATAAAACGGTGGCTAAAACTGAAAATGACATTTACTAAAATTTTCAAAAACATAGTTGTATTATTTCATGTCCCCATCCATTGAAATTAAAATAAGTTGTGTGTCACATCTTTTTGTGAGTGCATGAGATATTTTAGTGTATACAATGATAGATTAATTTTGATGATGTAATGTGTATACAACAATATATTTATATTTCTTGTTATAAATATAATGTTATAGACAAACCTCAAACATATGTTTTCCATATTAAAATTCAGTGCTCTTTTTAACAGTATGTAGAGAACAGATATAGACATGAAATTTTGTAGTATTTCATATATATGACCATCTTGTAGTTTTCATTTCTCATTTGGCCCAGCACAGATGCTGACCTTTCATGTGGACCACAATGTCTATAATTTTGTTTTGGTCAAATTCAACTAAATTACGCAATTGTTAATTATAGGTTTGGAGGTTGTTGTTTTACTAGGAAATGTTGAGATTTTTGTTTGAATTATTGAGTGGTATTTGTGATTTTAATTATCTCTATTTTCGTTTTTTGAATTGAGTTCTATAGAAAAATAAGTGATGGATTTTTATAGTTTTTGGATTATAGTTATATTTGAAAGTGTTTTGTTAATAGAATGTTCATATACTCAATTTAAACATTGTTTCAAAAGTGATATTCTAGTTTTAATTTTATATGAATTCTACGTGGACAGCATATTAGAGCTGTCAATTTGTGCTAGTGTACGTACTTGTGTTAGAAGTCATATATATGTTACACGAGTAATACAAACACAACAACATTTAATAATTGTGTTACTGTGTCGTGCAAAAAATAATGTGAATCGTAATTAATGTTCCTCTTACTATATACTTATTCACTCTCCTTTCACAATATAATTGCACAAAAAAATATAAATTTGTGTGTTATTTGTTAATTTGGACAAAAAATATTTTTTTTTATATAGTATTGATTTTAAAATGTACATGCTTAAAAAAAACTATCAACATCAAAATGAGAGTAATGTCTCTTTCACATACAGAAACTTAAACCCCTAAATAGATAAAAACTCCACATAGTTGAAAGTTATGGTGCAAAGGATAATTAATTTAAATTGTATTAGTATCATCTAAACTCTAAAGCTAATCCAATAGGAAAATAGTTAAAAAGACAAAGCTGCCTATATATATACACAACTGTCCTATTATATAATGTTAATGAGAGGTAGCACTTTATAGAGAGGAGCCACCTCTTCATTTTAGGAGGTTCTACTTCTACATTCCATTTCCTCACCAAACCCTATGCCTATGCCTATGCCTATTACAATACATAACAAATGAGGAACTCATCACATTTTATTTTTCATTTATTTTATATAAAATTTGATCAACATGGAATAGCTACGGAATTGGTGAGAGTGAGAGGGTTTAGATTATTTTCTTGTGTGGCTGTGCACATATACTATGAAGAGTGCAGTAATGAATATAAAGTAAACAGTGAAGTGAAGTGAAGTGGTTACTTCTTAGGACTTGTTTGGGAGCTGCATATTTTCTGCAACTCTCATCCAGTGTCTATACTCTATAGACAATGGGAGCTACTATTGTTTAGCTATCTCCTTTCCTTTTGAGGTACTTTCTTTACCAGAGGTTTTGGCAAGAAGTTTTTTCAAATGAGCGATCAAATTCTTGCAGATCATACATGAGTTGTTTAGCTATTTTGCATCATATTTAGATGTTACAAGTTTTAACCCTATAAAAATAGAATGTTTTAAGTATTCTGATGACTTATTGTTGATAGACCTAAATAGAATTAGACTATCAAATAAAGTTTTTACTTTTTTTTTGGAGTAAAATCTTTACTTTCTATGTATAATTTACATATTTTTAACTATCTTTACATTTTTTTATCAGTGTTTAAACCACTGACTCACATGATTTAATATCTTCGCATATATTTTATTTATATAGATAATCCAACTAGGTAACCAAAACAATGGCTTAGAATAAGAAAAGATCGGGCCTATTAATAGTCAAATTTGCAATAAAGTAACCAGTAGCAGCCACTAGCATCCTTATTTTGGATGGAGAAGAAGAAAAGAGACGTTGCAATTTGCAAATTGGTTGTAAGTGGGAGACACCAAAATGAAATTTTTGACTAAAATAACAAACAAGCTACTCATTAGCCTTGGATTTTTTTTCTTCTTTAGTTTGCTTTCAACCTACATTTTTCTAATAATACTCATTAGTCATTGCTACAATAATCCAAAAGTGTTCTAATTTTATCATCTCAACTTTCCCACACCCACTTGTTCCTTTTATATTTATTTTCCTTCTATTGTTGATCTTTCAGTGAGGTAGTGGCTCACCTGATAAACATACCATATGTGCAATGAGCGTATTTGTCAATCCAATCCAAAATTGATCGGATCGAATTTTTCAGATGTCTACAAATTCAGATTCAAATTGTTAGCTCTAAACCTCCATAGTACAATAATTATCACAAAAAGACGTAACTACAGAAAATCCTGTGCTTCACCATACAAAATATACTTGACATTAATTTGTGAAACCCATGCATTCAAATTTTCAAATGAATACTGAATAGGCTTTATTGAGGGAAGTTCCTTTCACTAAATTCAACTGAAACTCGTGGACTTCAAATCATATCAGTGTTTAAAACTGATGAGTGCAACAACTATCCCTGGGTGGCCAATTATTGCATTTTGGTAGAAACTTCAAATAGCATATGCCACAGACCCTTTTACCATGTACATCTTTCATGAAAATGTGAATCAATACACGCGAGCTTTAGGCGGGAATGTGTCGATTTCATCATCTAATGTGTTCATGTGAACTGGTCTGTATTCCAGGCGGACCTTCTCGTTCTCCCAATATCTGCAAATCATATTTGATGTAGTTTGGTTAATACAAATTTTAAGGAGATCAATTGCCTGACTAAATCTGAAGATTTCTACCATGACAACCAAAAACGTAAGTTTTTGAAGTCATGATAACAATTTCCTTTCAAGATGACTTACCCTAGAGTATGTTTCATCCATTTCTCGTCATCTCTTTTCTGCAATAATAAGAAACGACATCCCTGTTAGAAAATAGGGATGAATAAGGAAAACAAATTAACACAAGAAGCTAAACTGACCGTAAAGTCTTCACGGGCATGTGCTCCTCTGCTTTCTTTTCTGGCTTCGGCAGAGTGCATGGTGATACATGCATTTATCAAAAGGTTTTCCAATTCTATGGTCTCAATTAAGTCGGAGTTCCTGTCAAATGATTTCAGAATTAAATCTTATTCAACTAGACAAGTTATGTGAAATGGTTTAGATAGTTATTAAGCACACCGACAAAAATATACCATATCAGGCTTCGATCCTTCAACTTAACGTCATGGAAGCTATCCCAAGTCTTGTCGATCAACTGACAACCTAAAGACGATAAATAAAGTCATCATAATGATTTATTAAATGGCTTCAAAACCATACTTCATTGTCATTGTTGTCATGACTTTTAATTGGTATTTTTTTAATAATAATTGGTATTTTAAATCATGCTAAGACAAAGCCATATATAGCTCATCTTCATTCATAGTTTCAAGATATTCTCTTTCAAATCATTCAATCAAATTTGGCTAAACAAAACTAACGTTTGCTAGATTTTTGTAGTACCTTCCTCTAGTGTGTCTTGCGTACGGAACACAGCGGCATTATTCTGCATCACTCGTTGCATATTCAAACGAATCTTAGAAGTTGGAATCGAGCCATTTGAGTTTCTTATTTTGTCCAGCCATGCAATGGTTTTCTCACCAGCATCACTCTCCAAGGGTTTCTGCTTCTCCCCTGCAGGATAAGCAGAAGATACTCTTAATCTGGGATAATACACTTGTCATAATTAACTGACATCTTGTAATTAGATGTTAGACTTGCCTGGTTTCTGGATTTCTGCAACTCTATTCGCACATGCTCGGCCAAAAACAACAATGTCAAGTAGAGAATTGGCACCAAGTCGATTTGCACCGTGAACTGACGCACAAGCAGCCTCTCCAGCAGCCATTAGCCCAGGAATGATTGCATCTGGATCATTACCTTTAATCGTAACTACCTGAAAAGCAGAAATTTAAAGTGATTAAAAAAAAATCAAAATTGCATCAGAATTAACAACGAAGAAGACATGTAAAAAGTTGTAAGCAATGTGCAAACAAAAATAAAGAGATCTACTAATAACAACAGCACTGCAAGCACTGACGAAAAGAAGTAACTAGGAAGATAGCACTGCATATTAAAATTTAAAAGTTTGGATTTCTCAAGTATTGAGCATAAACTTGTCCTTTTCTTTTTATTTTTCTACAGTATTAAACATATGGGAACTTCTAGTTAGTAGAAAACAAAAATTACTTTGAAGGAGCTGAGTTTCCTTAACTCACCTCTCCATGATGATTTGTGGGAATTCCACCCATGTTATAGTGCACAGTAGGTAAGACAGGGATAGGCTCCTTTGTAACATCCACTCCAGCAAATATAGCAGCAGTTTCAGAGATACCAGGAAGCCTCTCCTTGAGCACATCTGGGGGCAAGTGATTCAAATGCAGATAGATATGGTCCTTTAGAGGTCCTGTTGCAAAAAATAGATGCCATGGTTAATAATAATAAAAAAGATTATAAAGAAGGGAGCTCTTTTTACTCCCTAGGGCTACTACACAAATTATATTTACATTATTTATTTTTAACTCAATTATATTTACATTATAATTTTGCATGAAACATGTACATGGACCATGGTAGTATGAAAAGTACATGGAAAAGAAGAAAAATGAGGAACAACATGGAGGTATTTTCTCTAATGCATACCAATAAGCCAACAGTGAAAAGGCGATTATTTGATAACGCAAATTGGTTGGACTATAAATTATGTGGGTATAAAAGAATTTACAATCTCCACACAGCAGACCTCAATGTTTTCTCATTACAAAGCAAAAGAACAGCAAGTAATTTCTGTCAAAATGATCAAATAAGCTTTTATGAGTTCTTCATACCTACTCCACGACCTTCCCGAATTTCCATAGTCATAGATCTTGAAACAACATCTCTTGATGCAAGATCTTTGGCAGTGGGGGCATACCGCTCCATAAATCGCTCACCTTCACTATTTCTTAGGATACCACCCTCCCCACGAGATCCTACAAGTTGAAGATGAAATCATAGATGAATATCAACATATACGGAACTGATCTATAGCAGTTCAAATACTCTTAACCATAACAAAAACACTTTGCAGAGCATACAAGAAATTTTTAGCCCTAGATCATTAGTCCATATCAACTGAACAACGCACCAACCTTCAGTGATGAGGCACCCTGCACCATATATACCGGTTGGATGAAACTGCACAAACTCCAAGTCCTGTGGATAGAAGTTGGAATAATAAGAACGCATACTCTGTACACGACTCATTACAAGATTGAGAAGTAATGAAACAGACCTGTAGTGGGAGCCCAGCTCGTGCTACCATGGCATTTCCATCTCCAGTGCACGTGTGAGCAGAGGTTGCAGAGAAGTACGCTCTACCATAACCCTAAGAAGAAGAAAAAAAGAAAGAAACAGTATTCAGATGATAGCGTTCCTTCAATATCAAAGAAAGTTCACCAGCAAACAAGTATACCCCTGTGGCGAGAATTGTCGAAGCAGCACGGAACCGATGTAATGTCCCATCCTCCATATTTAATGCCATTACTCCCTGGCAGGTACCTGAAAATCACATATCAAGAATCAACAAAACTTTCCAAGTATATGATATTCAACTGCATACAATAGACTAATTAACCTCATTAGAAAAAGACTTAACAAATAGGCCCAGTCAAGGGAACAAATACAATAGTAAATTATCCACACAAGAAAGACAATCACCCTAGAAATTTATCTTAAAGGTATAAATGCCTTTAAACAAGCATATCTGTAGAGTAATCATGCTGCTAAATACGGAAAAGTAAGGAGAAGAACTCAAGTGGAAGTTAGTCCTATTGGGCCAAAAAGAAACAGTATGTTTAAAGATCTTACACTTATGTTAATAAATATCATACATTGAACATGACAATATGAATAAAATGTTTTGTAATGAGAATAATATGATAACCTAAACAACAACAGCAGATAATTCTGGTTTCAGCCAACGGTGTTCTGAATTGCTTCATAATTAATACTGGCTATTCGATCCTAGAGTTCTTAGACAATAACTTACCCTCACTATCCATTATCAGATCCAAAGCAAAATATTCAACAAAAAATTGTGTATTATGTCTCATGGCTTGGCCATATAGAGTATGCAATAAGGCATGCCCAGTTCGGTCGGCAGCACATGCACACCGGTAGGCCTGTCCACCTACAACAAAAGCAACAAAAAGAAACTCAGCATTATACAGCTTTCCTCAGAAATCATGTGATAAGTTCCATTTCATATTTCAACCTTCTTACCCTTTCCAAAGTCAAGACTTTGACCACCAAATGCACGTTGATAAATTTTTCCATCTTCCGTTCTAGAAAACGGTAATCCATAGTTTTCAAGCTCAATCACCGCCTTTGGTGCTTCCCTACACATATACTGAATGGCATCTTGATCACCTGCAGAAACATTGTACCATGCAAGTAAGAATAGTACCTACCCAATCATCAATAGTCCATGTAAGTAGAAAATGTGTTTCATCCACACATAACAACTTCTTGATTCCTAAGGCATTACACCAAAAATAAACATACAAGTGTACAGATGGAATTCATACCTAGCCAATCACTTCCCTTCACTGTGTCATACATGTGCCACCTCCAGTCATCTTCAGTCATATTTCCCAGTGCAGCATTTATACCACCCTGCACAATTTTACACTACGTCATAAAGTTTTTTATATGGTTGCATAAAGTAATTGCAACTGGGTTCAATGGTTCTCATGTAAATGGGAAAGAAAAATTGGCCAGGTAACATGGATTGCACATATGAAGTGGGACTAATCATCGGTTATCAAACGGTTGTATAATTACCAAAACAACCGAGACATTAGACGAACACTCTTGGGGATCGCTACAAGAATCTTTTAGCAGAACTCTTCGGGATCTTTAGCTCGTATAATCCTCATCCACTCTATTCTAACTAATTCTATCTCCTCTATCAAACCAAACGCTACCATGTCTAACTACTTCTTTCCCTGCAAACTTAGGCATGTCTCTACCCTTTTAGTTTCACCAAATTGAATTCTCTCACCTTTTCTTACGGTTCGTTAATATATTTATGCTCCTCAGGTCAAAAACCACCTTAAACAATTTTCTCATATTTTATTTTCAATACACAATACCTCAACTTTTCATCAAATACCAACATTCCTAATCTTATCATTCATAGTGTTAACAAACATTCGCTTAAGCATTCTTATCTCTTCTACTCCCATATAGTGGCTTTGAAGACTCTTTGGGGCCTAGCACTCAGTGTTGTATAGCTACCCTGTAGAACTTCATCTCAACTTTAGGGACATTCCTTTATCACAAAAAACTCTAAAAAAAACCTCCTCCACTTCAACCAACTTGCACTGACTATACTCTTAGTATCCTCTTAATCTCTACATCTTTTTGAATTATAGATATAAGGTACCAAAATAGTTACTCTTTGTAATTTCCTTGTCTTCAAGCATAACTGAACTAAATTTACACTCCTTATATATTGCTTTTGTTATGCTTATTTTAAACTCCTTTGTTTCTTAAACCCCTCTCCATCTAATCTAATTTGGCATTAATCCATATTTTACTATCATAAAAATGACAATATCATCTGCAAACATTATTTGCTCAGGAACCTCATCTTGAAGAGGCCTTGCGAGCTTATCAACAACCAAGGAAAAATGGAAAGAGCTTAGAACTGATCATTGATGCAATCCAGTCTTAATGGAAAAATCTCTTGACTCCGAACTAGTCCTTACACTAGTTGATGCTCTTTCATACATATCTCTAAATCTAATTACATTAATATATGTAATATATATCCCTTTTTCTCTAGTACCAACCATAAAACTTCTCTAAGAACCTTATCATAAGCTTTTTCTAGGTCAATAAATACTAGGTGTAAATCTTGGTATTACGCTCTGTACTTTTGCACAAGTTCTCTTAACAAAAAAATCTTCCATAGTGGATCTTCCAGGCATAAAATCATATTGGTTCTTTGAAACCTCATCTTCTACTCTTAACCTATGTTTTATTACTTGTTCCCTCAATTAATGTATGATTGTAAGTTTAATTCCTTCGCAGTAACTACAACTCTAAATATCACCTTTATTATACATTGCTATAGTGTTTTTTCCTCCACTCCTTGGGCATCTTGTTAGTTCTCAAGATTTGGTTAAAGCGGTCATCAACCAATTAATTTACACTTCCCAGAGGTACTTCCAAACTTCTATAGGAATATTGTTTGTCACAATACTTTTCCTATTTTAATTTTTTTCAAAATTTCTTTTGCCTCACTTATATTAATTAGTCTTACAAAACTATGGTTCCCATTTTCAGCAGCAATGTTAAGCTTCTCTAAGCTATCTTCACGGCCTTTATTAAATAGGTTGTCAAAGTACTCTTTCCATCTTTTTATCAATCTCTTCATCCTTTTTCAGCACTACATTATTTTCCCTCTGAATGAATTTGAAAATTTATATCTATCCTCTTTCATTCCCGTATCTTTGCAATTCTTGAAGTCTTTTTTCTCCATTGTAACTTCTAAAATAACTCATCATATGCTTTGCACTTGGCTTCCCTAATTACTCACTTAGTTCGTTTTCTTGTCATTTATCACCCCTAATATGCAACTGGAGAATGTCAAGATAAGGATCAAAGGATGGAGTCACAAAGGTCCCAATCCAATGAAGACAAGGATAAGTACATCATGGTTTCTAACAACAAGATGAATGATATCTAACGGAGGGTTATGCGTTTTAACATCACAAATGATACTCAATGCCTTACATGCTAAACAATGATAACAATGCAGCCATTGAGAAAATATTTAGGGAACCATAGATCAGAGAAACTGAAAGACAACTTCATATAGGCGATTGACATTTACTGCATAGCTACACAACATGAGAAATTCCAAATTGAAGCCATTTGAAGAATAAGAATGAAAACCATGCCAGCACATCCACATAAAATTTAACAAGACAGTAAGACTCATATTAGCTCCTCAACACCTCATACCTGAGCTGCCACAGTGTGTGAACGAGTAGGGAAAAGTTTGGTAATGCAGGCAGTGTTGAATCCATGCTCAGAGAGACCTATGGCTGCCCGCAACCCAGCTCCACCTGCTCCTACAACAACTGCATCATAAGTATGATCGACAATTGTGTACTTCCCAGTCTGCAAAATAATAATGGAAAAGGATTATCACCAAACACTAGCATAAAATAACATCAAGGCAATCAAATAGGCGCCGAATACACAATAAAAATATTTTAATAAAATCAAACTAAATGAGAAAATTAATATTAGAATGACACACAATACAGAATAAATTGAGAATTACATCTTGAATCCTGTATCTGAGCTGATTTAACTCTAATTCATGAACAGTTGAAAACAACAAGTCAGCTAAGCCAACTAACAGCATTCACCGAAGCTGAGCTTAGAGGAGCTTTTTGTTTACACAATTAACAGAAAACAAATATCACCTGCGATTCATAAAATTGATTCCACAAATTTCTTACATATCAGCCAAACACGTGAAAAGAGTGAAAAGTTTATGCACGCATAAGAAATGATCGAGTAGTTAATCTTCAATCACAAAGTTAACAATCTACACAAAAATCGATGAATCAACAAGCAGAGAAAGCTCAAATTCGAGTCATTAGCATATATATA
>JAYMSZ010003804.1:0-10160 GCA_036897665.1 Pelargonium citronellum | reverse complement strand
TTCCAGTCATTCCTACTTATACCAAACATGTGAATGGAATAAAAATGCTGGAATGAGCATTCCATTCTCAGGCATTCCTGTGTACCAAACATAGCCTTATTGTTTTTCACTTGTTGACCAAAAAGCCCTCGCTTCTATCCATTATCTCCAAACACGCCCCTCCTCGACTTGCCGTTACCGGTTCTCTTTCTTGCTCTTGAAACTGTGCTCTTTGTTCCACAGCTCGAGAAACAAACCTCAAAGCTCTCATTTTTATATTTTCCAAACAAGGCTTCGACCAACGATTTCTGACCCACTTGCTTTCTCTGATAGATTTGAGAGGAACAGAAACTGAAAATGGGTGTTGGTACCAGTACTTTTGTAATCAGATGGATCAATTTTCTTACAATAGTATGGTCTCTTGTTCATGTTTCTTAATGTCTGTTTTCTCTCAAGTTTTTATCATTTTATTCTTCTGAAGCAGATTGGTGGGTGTTTGGTCATTTATGTTCACTCCATTTGGTGGGTCTTTTGTTGAAAACCTTGCCTTGCCAGTTATATTAGGATTTGGGGCATTTCAGTTTGTTTTTTTTTTTTTTTGTCTCATGGGTCTGTGTCCATTGGTCTGATTTTGAAATTATCTGTTTCTTTTCTCAAATTTGGTTGATTCTTGCTAGGCATTGATGTTTCTGTGTTGAGTTTATATATGTTTCTGTGTTGAGAATTTGAGCCTGACCTACCATTGGAACTGTGGAAATGAGTTGCTATGGTTCTACTGTAGTAATAGAAAGATAAGGAAAAAGAAGACAATTGTGTCTTTCTTATATTATAGTTTGGGATATGCTCATTTGCATGTTGAATTGTGCAGCTTTTAGCCATTGTTGTTGTGATATTTGGTGTATGGATGAGCACTCATCACGACGGCTGTCGAAAGTCCCTCACTCTCCCCGTCTTAGGCCTTGGTGCTTTCATCTTCGTAATGTAAACTTCGCATTTCTCATAATGTGTGCAATTGGTGTCTTAATATAGTCATATAATTTATGCTCATTATTCAGTTAGAAAATAAGCTCTTTTATTTGTATTTCAGATCCATAGTTGGGTTCCTTGGTGCTCTGAAGAACAGTTCCATACTGTTGTGGCTTGTATCCTTCTCAAGTGCTGAATTGTTAATATTTTGATTATCCACATTATTGCCTTTGTTTCTTATTAGCTCCATGCGGCTTCCTTGATTTTTAACTTGCAGTATCTGATTATGTTATGCTTCATTCTGGTGGGAATTCTTGTTTTCACAGTATTAGCGTAAGTATTTACCGTTCAGAAAGTTATGTGCATATCTAATGATAGTGAAGACATAATAGGCTACTGTGGAAAAAGAGAACAATTTTGCTTTGAATATGATGGCTGAGTAGAATATCATTATGTAGTTCAACTTATAAACATGAGTAGGATTGCTGATGATAATTTATGAATAGCTCTCTGTGAAATGTTTTGTGGCCTGTAGAAAAAAAAATGTTTATGCCCTTGTGAATTGTGGTGCTATGTTAAATTTCAATGGATATCTTTGTTTGATTATATAAATTGAGCTCAAAGGGCTAGAGTTGTAGCATCCCTTACCCTTAGCTCTCTCTCTCATAGCAGAAAACTTTTCACTACTTGTCAATCGTGATGTTTGCGAACATCATAATTTTTTGTTATTTGTCTACTAAAAGAACATTTCATTTTATGGATGACTGCTGGTTATAATTTCTAAGGAGCGACCTTGGGGGTGATTAATGTATTAACATATTGTAGAAATTAAAAAAATATTCATTCTTTATGGCAGGTGTTGTCCTTGGTAATGGTTTAACCATCAGTTACTAGTGCTCCTATGTTTGGATGGTGTATTATACACTCATGATTCATTTGCATTTTGCAGGTTTATTGTAACAAATAATGGCTCTGGTCATAGCGCGGCTGGTTTGAGGTAAATGTAATAAACTTAGCACGAGCTATACTAGGAGATTGGCAGTAAATAAATTTAGGAAGTAGAAGAACATTTAAAGGCGCGACCTTTGCTCCATGCATTGGACAGATCCTTTTTGCTTTTCTTGGTTATCTAAAATTAATTTGATGGTAACATTGTCTTAATGTCTGGTCAGGTATAAGGAGTATCAACTTCAAGATTACAGTTCGTGGTTTCTGAAACAAGTAAGCAATAGGTTTCTATTCTATCTGGGTTTTTATCATCGTTGATGAACCAATATCTCCAGTTCTCTTTAATGTCAAAGTTACGGTCTTTGCATTTATGCTCAATATTGCTCTTATTGTTTCAGTTGAATAGCACTCAGAATTGGAAGCATCTGAAGAGTTGTCTTGTGAAATCTAATGACTGCAATAGCCTATCAAAAAAATATAAGGTTCGATGTTTAATATCATTGTGTGATTGCTCATCCATTGCCTATGACACGGATTGTAAGTTTCCGTTTATTGATTGCAGACTCTTAAACAATACAAAATGGCAAAACTGACGCCTATCGAGGCAGGTTGCTGTCGACCACCATCCGAGTAGGTCCCTAACCGAAATTTTCATAGGCATTTTTTGAAAGTCTCACTGTTTCATTCTGTTGATGCATAACTAAGTGAAGATGTTAATTTGAATGATTATCGTTTGGTTGAATTAACTTCATAGATGTGGTTACCCTCCCGTCAATGCTTCGCACTACGACTTGAGTTTTCATCCAACTAGTTCCAACAGAGATTGCAAACTCTACAAAAATTCCCGGGCTGTCAAGTGTTACAACTGCGACTCGTGCAAGTAAGTAAACATTCTTATTTTTCCCCATTCTCCATTTCCCGATTTCCTCACTTGATTAACGCTCTTATGTAATGTTTGCAGGGCTGGGGTTGCACAATACATGAAAACTGAGTGGCGCTTAGTAGCAATCTTCAACGTTGTTCTATTTGTTGTCCTGGTAAGCCACACTCAAAACTTTATATATGCGATATAGCGTATCTTCAATTTGTTAGAAGTTTATACTGACTATTTATATCTTATGGATGCATACGATTTCCCTAATTCCCTACCTACCAGTCGATGATATACTTTGTGGGATGCTGTGCAAGACGAAATGCAGCTGCGCGAAGCCGCTCCAAAGTTTAAGATGGACAGATCCATACCATATTGCTAGCAAAACACTCTTAGAAGTAGATATGAGGTAGCTATTGTTTATTCAGATGCAGACCAATATAGAGATCTGTGGCTAGTGGTTTTGCTGTCAAAATATTGGATATATTCATGTAAAAAGAAACATATTTATCAACTCTATCTAATTGTTGTGTAATTTACTTTGCCTTGTGATCAATTATGTTATATCTGCATTTTTTTATAAAAAAAATCTCCAAACAAAGAAGAGAAATGTCTCATCAATGATGTGTTTTCATTGTAATCAGACAAAAAAAAAAAAAAAAGTTCCTCCATACGGGCTTTGAGTAGGCCCATCTCAGTTAGTATGGGCTTTGAATAGGCCCATTTCAGAATTACGGTCTAAGGCCCAAACCGGCCCAATAACTTCAAACCACACAGAAGCCTCTGAAGTCTGAACTAAAACCCTCTCTTCCTTCTTGTCCGTCTTCAATATCCAGAATCCTAAACCCCAGAGCAATGTACTCAATGATCCTCCGGGAACGTCCCGGAGCCTTATCGAATCTTCTTGAACGCCACCTCTTCTGGCGGTCCATGAGAGGTGGTCCTCGCACATTTCCGGCCGGCATCAAAAAGTGGCAGTGGAAGCGACTGCTAGATGAAGAGAAGCAGCTCCATCAGGACCGTCTTCGCTCCCAACTCCGATTTCACAGTTCGATGAGGCCCGAAGGCCATGTCAAAGTCCTAGCAGTTCGTTTCGTTAAAGCGGAAGCTGAAGATTTGTGGTACGAAGATGAAGGACACACAGAACTGCTCGGTTCCCCAAATGATGTGATGAAATTGATGTCCAGGGGGCGTAATTTAGCTGGATATTGTGGCTACCTGAGTTCAGTTGGTATGGATAGTAATTATGTGAAAAACAGGAGCTTTTCTGCGGAAAGTGGAAGGCGGTTTTGGGGAAATGATAGTTCCATAGGTGAGGGAAAATCTAGTTTTGACTCAAAGTATGAATCTTCTGTGAGAACTAGGAATTATGTGGATCAATTTCGGAGTAGGTTTCGGAAAACTTGGAGTTCTTCCAGCGATGACGACTCAAGTGATGATACGGATGATGACACCGCATTAAGGAAGGTGAGTTTGAGTAGAGGGAAATTATCTGATGAGGATGCGGATGATGCAAGACAAATGAGTGATATCAAGAAGGAAGGAATTAGTGCTTCTTTGGGGAAGTATGATACCAAATTAACAAAGAGAGTGTCATTGAATAATCTTGAAATAGAGGTTGATTATTCAGGAAAGAAGGGGCTTGTTAGGCATGAGGTTAGGAAGAGGAATATGGATGAGAGTGAGGAATCAGTTCTTAGTGCGAAAAGGTAGTTAAATTGGTCTTTGTGTATTTTTTGTGGTTGGGACCAGTGAGAATACAGAAACTTAGTTTTCAATTCTCAGCTCTTTGAATTAGTTTTGGAATATTTATGTTTTTACTTTGGATCTTTGTTACTTCAGGTTTGACGAGAGTGGGGTATCTTCATTAACAGTCAAGGCACTTTCGGATGCTGGCTTTTTTCAAATGAGTAGGATGCAGGAGGCTACTCTTGCTGTTGCCCTTAAGGGTATGCTTGTTGGATCTCTGACCGTGTGATTGTTGATGAAATTTTGTTCTACATTTTAGTGTGATAGAATGTTTATTGTGTGTGAGTTCAAAGATCTATTAAAATATATGTCAACTGTTAGCTTTCTGTTTGGTACGGGCAAGCTTAATAACCAAGTTCTCTACGTACATACCACAACAATATCATAATACTTACATTATTGGGTGATGTGTAGATGTCATTCACTTGCCAACTTCATTATGGAAATTTTCTTTCTGGGTCAAGCATGTTCAAGCATCATATGATTTGAAAGTTAATCTAGTGGTTCACACTTGAAAGTGCCTATTGATACGGATTCTGTTTACTGCTATGTCTGGTAGGAATAACTAGGATTATTGAACTGTTACATTGGATCAACTTGTGTTTTGATGTGCATATGGAGTATATTATAGTTAAGGGTATTCTTGAAAAGATTACTAGCTGTGAAGCACGGGTACTCCTACGAGGAGGACCTACTGGTACTGGGTGCTTAGTGGGTATTGGTACTTCTTGGGTACTCCTGGTACGGGTACTCATACTAGTAATTTAGTAGAACGCCTTAATCCATATTATCTTCTCATAGGGCCATTCAGTTCTTCAAATTCAATAATTTTGCTGGAGTCTACATTAATGTGTTGGATGCATTGATCTTGCTTGTTTCGGTGTCCTGCTTGACTTCTCATCTTCTTACTTGACTGTAGCCTATCATTGCAATGCTATGAAAAGACTAGATGTTTTGTTTATCATAAACAATAACATATAATGAATGACCGTTCTCGCTCTACTGTGGTGCAGGCAATGATGCTTTGGTCAGAGCTAAAACAAGCACAGGGAAAAGTTTAGCTTTTTTGGTACGTTTAAAGCTCTTGTAATCTTATGTACTATTTTATGATAGTTTAGGTTATTTCTTTCAATGTTGTAGTTAAACACAAACAGCTTCCTGCCATTGAAGCAGTTATGAACGCTATGAGTTGCAAGACCACTCAACAAGTGCCTCTGCCTCCAGTATATGTGCTTGTTCTCTGCCCAACAAGAGAACTTGTAAGTCTTATAGCAGCAGAAGCAAAAGTTTTGCTGAAGTACCATGATGGAATAGGTGTCCAAAGACTAGTTGGTGCTACAGCTTTCAAGCTTGAGCAGGAAAGGCTAGAATCAGATCCATGCCAGGTATGCTTTCTGTTTTGTGAACTAATGCTATTTTGTAGTCTGTGCTCCATAACATTGTGTAAATTAAATTCAACATCTAAAGTTGTATGTGTATTCAATATGCATATGCTCTTGTGTAGCATGCAACAAAATGGTTTGTTCTTCATATGATATTTTTGCAGATAATTGTTGCGACTCCTGGGAGGTTGCTGGAACACATAGAGAGTAAGTCTGGCTTGTCTGTGCGCTTGATGGGATTGGAAATGTTAATACTTGATGAGGTTAATCGCTTGCTAGACCTGGGATTTCAGAAGGACATAGAGAAAATTGTTGATTGCCTACCTCGTAGGAGGCAGTCGTTGCTGTTTTCTGCAGCAATTCCAAAGCAGGTCAGACCATCCCCCCTATCATCTGATCTGAAGTTTTTGAGAGAAGTGATTTTACCAGGAAGTTCACTGTAACTTGTATTCTGTTTGATTTGAAATTGTAGGTTCACCAAATATCCCAGGTTGTTCTGAAAAAGGGGCATGCAGTTATTGATACAGTGGGTCTGGGTTTTGTGGATTCGTGTGTTAAGGTATATAATGGTGGTTTACTAAGTCCCACATTGCATAAATATAAAATAGATGAGCTACATATAATGGTGGAAGTGAAAACGTAGTATGGAGAAAATATCTTATTAGTTCACAAACTTTTGTTAAATGTGCAAAGCAATACACGAAGTTTGAAATAGTCGATTAAAGTACACAAATTTTCAATTGAAAATAAAGTTAATACGCATTGTTAAATTAGTTAACAACTACATTAAATTTTGAAGTGATGAGCTTTTTTATTAGACGTGTCAGTTTTAAGAAAAAAACATACAATTCATAATTTAGATGTCCCGTGGACTATAATCTGTTTAGGCATTAACTAATGGACTCTTAATTTCCTCTTCTTCTTTAATGCAACAATCAATCTCTGCGCCAAAACAACTCACCGCACTGTTAACTCCACCCACGCTCCGTGTAGGTTTTGCTATGAATCCATATGATGCACGAACACTCATCTTCGCAACGTACTCGTATCTGATATGCATTGAACACTGGACACTCTTACATTCTTCGGATACGTGTCGAACACTTGATTTTGTGTCCCCAATTTTTTAAATTCTTTTTAAGTGGACTCGTGTTTGACATGTTATGTATACCCCATTTTTTCTTCTTCTTAAAATGAGTTGATTGAACTTGTCCGACAATGTAAAACACATTGCAAGCATGACTACATACATCAATGTAGTGATGAGTATTATGGTGCCTCAATATTAGAATAGACAGCGCAAAACACAGTCATTAATGCTTACTTCGGCTATGCTTAAGCAGGTTAAGCAGTCTTTTCTTGTTGCACCACATGATCAGCATTTTCAAATAGTCCACTATCTTTTGAAGGAGCATATCTTGCAAGTGCTTGATTACAAGGTACAATGTGTAGCTTATGGGTTGCACACCTTAGGTGTATTTGAGTTATTAGCGTAATAGTTTCCACTTTCATGCAGGTTATTGTTTTCTGTTCAACTGCAATGGTAACATCATTTATGCATCTATTTCTCCGAGAAATGAAGATGAATGTCAGAGAAGTACATTCTCAAAATACTCAACTTAATCAAATTCATATCTCTGATGAATTCAGGGAAGCAAAACAATTGATTCTTGTTTCATCTGATGTTTCTGCTCGTGAAATGAATCATCCTGACGTTACTTTGGTAATTCAGGTATTCGCTAAGCTTGGGTCTGATTATTCAAATAAATTGAGCATGTGTTCTTGTAGAATTTATTGAGTCTCACATTCATAGCACTTCTTATGAGAACTTAAAGAATTACATCATTCCGTTGAAGTTTTGATCTTAATTGTTGTGGTGGCAATTGTCACGTTCTTACGCTATGTACTGTCATAGCCGCAACTGAAGTGTGCAAGACTATGAAGTTAGTTAACATCGTCTTTTTGTTAATATGGAGAAAATGGATCGGCTAGTGTTGATTTTTTATGCTTATTTGGAAAGTATCTGAATGCATTAAGACCATCTGTTCTCCCCCAGTTAGATGCCCTTGTAAGTTCACTTAATTAGTTGCATTACTGTAAAGTAACATCAAAATATCTATAAATATTACCAGGTGGGTATTCCTTTGGGAAGGGAAGAGTATATCCAACGTCTTCGAAGAACTGGACGCACAGGCAGACGGGAAGGCATTTTGTTGCTTGCACCATGGGAAGAATATTTCCTGGATAAACTGAAAGACCATCCTCTTGAGGGACTTCCTTTTCCATCTATTGATCCAAACATATTACTAAAGGTTTACATCTAGCTTATCTCATTGTTGTTCAAGTATCATGCTCGAGATATGGAATATCTGGTCAAGCTAGTGTCTTGAATGTCATTTTATGCATTTGAATCATGCGTTGCAGATAGTGGCCATCTTTTCTAGGAATTCTAGTTTTTACGTATGATCTTCTGCTTATGCATATGTAGTCCACTCAGAATCTGCATTCCAATATGTCTATTAACTATTTGGTTTTTATGTTCTCAAGTGACGGGCTGTTGTGAAGTGCACAATTGCTAGGCTTCATTTTTCGTCATGTTAGCATTATACTGGTTCTTTTACTTATTCTCAATGCGTGTGATCTTTATCTGTTTGCAGACAAAGGAGTCCATGGCAAGGATTGATACCAGTGTCAAAGAAGCAGCATATCACGATTGGCTCTGGTATTATAACTCGATCGAGGAAATAGGCCGAGATAAAACCGCACTTGTCGAGCTTGCCAATCGGTTCTGTGAATCGATTGGCTTACAAAATCCTCCTCCTCTCTCGACGAAGACAGCACTGAAAATGGGATTAAAAGATTTCAGTGGGATCTGTATCCAGAAGTAGCAGACTCTCTTTGATTTGTGTTGTAGGTTAACAAATAACAAGTAATCAAGATTCTGGCTGTACAAATATTATTCAATGTCAACGTCAAAACCTCAATATATCCACCTATATTACTATTTCCATGTAATAAAAATTGATGGCAGTCTTGTCAATCTACATTTTACAATAATTACGTATAATTTAAAGCATTTTTACTCCATAAGCAATTGCAGTATTTCAAATAAATTGACATTTTAAATGATTATGTTAAGTAAGTTCGCAATATAATAATCATGTGAAACTTGACCATGAGCTTCTTCAACCAATTAAAAATTTATTAAGTGGAATTACGTATAATATTTTTAAAATACAGTAACATAATTAGAATTTGAGCCTATAGTTTTATTGAAAACCTTGCAAGAAATGGAAAGATGACATGATTTTCACTGAATTGGTGCAAGAAATTCCTGGAAAATGACAATATTGTGCATGAATTTTCCAGATTTCAAATACGTCACTCCATCCACCACCCAAGAAACCAATTTTTTCAATAACCACGTCACACATTTTTGTATCATCCTCCTAAATTCTTCCCATGATTATATTATACTCCAATTTATGTAATTAACAGTCTTCATGCACATCACGTCTGTGAAGTTATAAAGTCAATATATACAGCACCAAACTGTACTCCAAATATAAAGAAAAGCCAAATAAAAAAAACTGGTATAGTTCTCTGATCTGTTTCTGTTACATGTATCATGAACAATAATCTGAGGTTGAAGATGGAGCCCAGTGTTTGGTTGTGGCTTGTACAAGATACAAACACTGTCTCGTCATCAACAGAGGTATAGATAATTCTGTTTCAGTGTCCAATTAGAACATTAGCTGATCGAAGAAGACAATGGGAACATCTCTACTCTTTCGCCACGTGTTTTCTAATGTTCCCAAGTCTCCACCAATAATTATAGCACAATGTGTGTTAATTATCAAACCCATAAGTGCAAGTGATCAACCCAATTACTATAAAGTCAACCACCTCGTAGCCGTTTAGAAAAAAGAAAAAAAAACAAAACGGTATTTCAAACCAGCACTCAACAATGTCCAAAGGACTACAATAGCCTCAGAATCTCCCAAATAAAATCACCAAGCTTTGTTCAATCCAAAATGCTTATAAGAGCATGCATGCTTCTTGTATAAATGACCTGCATGGCAAAGATTGTGTCACGGACGGAGAGAATCGGATCACACAAATCCGGAGAGAGAGGGGCCAACCTTTTTCATGGGTGTCAAGCAATATAAACCGCATTTCCCGACAAAAGAGGTTATACCTGTAGAAGTAGTACACTGTTCAGCATCCGTCTCGCAAGTATAGAAGCATGCCGCATGGCGAAGACC
>JAYMSZ010003803.1:0-10162 GCA_036897665.1 Pelargonium citronellum | reverse complement strand
TGAACAAAACAAGAGCTGATTTAAAACAAATAAATAAAACTATTGTTTCCCAAGCATCTCAGAAGCTTTTTCCCCATTAGTTTCTTCACTGACAATCAAAGTGCAAGGATAACATTTGGAAGTAATCATCACTGATGCTCATATAAATCAGATTTCACACAAAATCAACTCAAATATACACAAAAATACGCACAAAAATCAGTTCACAAACACACAATGAACATAACAAAAGCTTGTTCTAGTAATCAAACTGATGGATCCGCAGAAAATCGAGCAAAATAACGGTCAAATACCTTCGCTACTGGTGCTCATAAGAATCAGATTTAGCACAAAATCAATTAAAATATATACAAAAATACGGATAAAAATAAGTTCAAACACACAACGAACATATCAAAAACTAGTTAGAGTACTAAAACTGATGGATCTGCAGAAAACCGAGCAAAATTACGGCCAAATACCTTCGCCGGAGAGGGTATCTGACTCTAGAGGTCGAACCTGTGGCCAGAGACCGCATGGTCGCGAGATCGTATAGTCTGCGACAGTGTTGAATGCTCGAGTTAGGGTATTTATAGGACCCGAAGTTTGGGTTCTCCTATAAACCCTAAATTCGAACCCGACACGACGACTTGAACGGTGCCGTTTGGGGTGGAGAAGCGAAATAATATATATGCTTTTCTATTTTGGTTACTACTGGTAAAGCTAACAATTTGTAGTTTCAAAAAAAAAAAAAACAATTTGTATGTGTCGTTTTTGTGTTAAAAATTGTCATGACATGTTGAGTAGCACATTCATCTATTTGGCTAGAATCGGCGTCCGTTATTGAGTGTCGTGCTGAAATTTGATTGTGTGTTAAATAGTTGAAAATAAACACAACGAGCACACGTTTGTCATGGTAGTTCAATAGATTATGTTGATACAATACGACTAACGTGAACATCATCAAACACATCATATATGATATAATCAACACTTCCGTAATTTATTATGATTAATTTACAATTATACCATTAAGTGTATATTTGGGCCATACTGGTCTGAATTCCATCTTCTCTCTCTTTTTACAATGGTTAACATGCAGTATTTGGATTGACATGTTGGTTAATGATAGTACTTTATGGTTGTTATCAATTACCAAATAGTGATCAAAATCAAAATCTGAATTGCAGTAAGACATTGAAGGCATTTAGGGAAGGAGATATCCAAGTTCTCGTTTCCTCTGATGCAATGACTCGTGGAATGGATGTAGAAGGGGTGAGAAATGTCATCAATTATGACATTCCCGCATATATTAAGACTTATATTCATCGGGCTGGTCGGACAGCAAGAGCAGGCCAGACTGGACGTTGCATCACAATGCTTCGCAAAGCAGAGGTACATCTCCTTTATGAGTTTCACTCAACCTTATTACATCCATGGCACAATTTAGTAGATAACATGAAGGGTTAAATCTTTCTACACCCATTTGACTGTTCAAAAGTATATTTTTTCCCATGAACTTAACGTTTCTAACGCTTACACCCCTAGACTAGCAAAAATTGTGGTTTACACAGTAGAAATCAGTTGAGAACAGTAATAGACTCGTGAAACGACATTTTTGCCTGGTAAAATCAGCAAACAATGCTTGTTGTTTGATTTGTTAATGAATACTTTCACATTTATCTTCCTATTTGTGATTAGGCCTCTTCTTCCACACAAACAGATCATCAATCCAAGGCTTGTTCTTAACATAATCATCTCTCTTATGCAAAAATGAATCTGTCAAATGAGTCTTGGAGAGTAATGTCCACTTCAAAAGATCCAAAATCAAACAAAACAAAACAAACAAGGTTAGCTATAATTAGGAAATGAGCTTATGAGTATGCTCATGCTTTCTTGATTTACCTCTTTGGAACCAACTATGACAGTCCTTTCCTCAAGAACACTTGTGTAGCAGGCTCCTGTCTTCAGTCTTCAATCTTCTCACGCCAGCGAAGACGGAAGGACGAAGATGGAAGACGAAACTTCATCTCCAGCATGCAGACCTCGTCTCCGGCATGCGGATCTCGTCACGGACAAGTCCAACTTTTTTCTATTTTGTTAAAAATCTTGGTAGTTTCTACAATATTTGATATTGATGGACAAAACAAGCAAAAATTTAGAGAGAAAAATCACTACAGATGTGCTGTATGGTTGTGTTTTCTTAATCTGTTCCTAATTGCTTTACTTCCAATGATGTAAATATTGATTTACCTCAATTAAACTTAGAGGATTATCTATATCAGCAATCCCAAATATCAGAAACAATAAGGTCTCTCTTTGTGATTTTGTAGGAGAAGATGGCCACTATTGGCTTGGAGGAGGTTAGTTTATGATGCTACTAAGTACTAGCTATATATATTTATCAACAAAATGTATACTCCACACATACATATCTAGACATGCAAAAACAATAGACAACTATTAATATGTATATAGAATATAAAAAGTTACCAGGAGTAACTCAAAGTAGCTAAACAATAGAGCATATACCATGTCTACAAAAGCAACAGCAACAAGATTAAACCAATCACCTAAGAGCTGAAGATCAATTCAACCATATCGCATATATATGCAGATTGAGCAGCAAATTGATGCATCCCATGTTGTCCGTCGTTCATGATCGCCTTATTACTGGTAGAGGTTATGCCTGTTAAAGGCAAAAAATATACAATTTCTTAAATCACAAGGTTTCTGAACTTGCACGCACATCTTCTCAATGCACAACACAGCAAAGTTCTGAAATACAGACTAACTCATCACCTATAATTACAATAACAAGTACTGGCATTGGAGATATAAAAATCATGCATAAAACTATTTGCATCAAATCTTCAGAGATGTTAATTGGGTCGCTTATATCTAAATCCAAAGAACTGAAAATGAAAGTGTCAACCTAACAAAACAGTCACTCAAGATTACAAGTGTGGCTTGATAGCACTTACCAATTTAATAGTGAGTTGCACCATCACAAATTTGCAACACACCACTAGTCCAACAGAAACAAAAGAACAAATTGATAATTATCACAACGTAATACAAGATTACAACGAGCAAAAAGAATTAATTACCTATGTGATAATCAGCATACTTAAATAGTCTCAAGGGTACAAGCAAATTAAAGCTTGCTAAGCTATTTCATGTTCAGAGCATCATGTAAACCAACTTTACAAGCAAAAATGTAACGTTAATAAAGTAAAGAGGAAAGGAACTTAATTACCTAGAGCAGATAGAGTTGGAGGATAGAGTCGTCATAGATCAGAGGGGTGTCCTCACGAGCAACCCTCTTGTCGAAAGAATCCACAAACTGATATGACACAAAATCGTTTCTACCATACTCCGGATCATCTTCAGATAGCATGGAAATCTGAAACCGAGCAAAGCGAAAGAGAAGATAATCCTCGTCCGGTTCCTTCAAACTAGTGCAAACAAACAAAACAAGTCCATCGCCCAAGTGACAAACTTGGGAATGTGGTTGCGAGATGCAGTGCCAACCAGAAGGACGGCAGCTGCGAGACAAGAGAACCAGTCTCTGGATTCCTATGGGGCTACCAGGACAATACTTATATGCAAAAATACTAGTGCCTTTGCACCCAATGTAGACATCACCAGAGAGATGAAATATGTACATAGGCACATAATGGCTCTTCCCCTCAAATACATTCGAGCGCTCCCACTTCTTGGTCTCAATATCGAAACACATTTCAAACAACCCCCCGCCGTATGCAGAGAATAGGAAGATCTTGCCACTGAGCTCAAATGCCATTTTTGCCGGGAAAAACGTCCCGGTGTAGGAAATGCCACGGCCACGGTAGGGCGGCTCGTCGAGCTGCTCCCAGGAATCAAGGGCAGGGTCGTAAACCTCGAAACTCGGGAGCGAGGTATCGAACTTGTAAAAGAGAGGTGAATTGGCAATGACATAAATCAAAGTTCTGTCTTTTTTCTTGATAGGAACCACCAAGGGAAATGTCTTGGGAGCCAGAGATTCGGAGCGAGTAGTGGAGAGGGATGGAAGTCTTGGTTCCGAACTGGAATCATAGAAATCGCTCAAGACGAAGACTTGCTTGTTGAGAGAACTCCGAGGGAGTTTAATGAAGCCTAATGGATCGTAAAACATCTGCTGATATCTCTCGAAGGGGATGTTATGGCGGTGCTTGTACTTTGTGTAGTCGTAAATGGAGTCGAACTCTTCGTCAGTATCAAAGGCACGCCGTGGACAGTAGAGAACACGAGGAGAATTGGGCTTGACCGTCTCGCCGCCGACGAAGAAGAGCTTGGAATTCCAGACAAAACCACCGGCGCCCAATGGGACTAGGTTTTCGCGGAAATCAATGAGCTTAGTGAGAGCACCCCTTTCCTTACCCTCATCGTCCTCATCGCTAGAATCTTGACTGGAATCGTCTTCGTAATTGGTGTCTGTGCCTTGGAAATCAAAGCGCCATAGATGCAGAGTGGTTTGGACGTAAACATACCTCACTTTTGCTTCTGCTTCGGCCATGATGTTGATGGTGATTGATCCAAATCGCAACTTATGGGAGTGAAAATAAAAATCAAAACTTGACCTAGGGTTAGGACGATGATAGTATGATATGATCCTGTTTTTAAACTTAGGTTTCTTGTAGCACAAGCAAGTTATTAGCCTCAGTTAATTGGGCCTAGTTAATATCTGGACTATTGTTGGGTGTCCAGCCCAACTCATCTTATCATTTTTTGTTTTATTGTTATTTTTCGGGAGATTCCTGAGCGGGCCCGCAAACTCGCGGTTGGCTCAACTGTTTTGCACACCAAGACTAAGTGCTTGTTTGGGAACACTTCTCATAAGCTAGAAGTGACTTCAAAGCAACTTATAAAAGCCAACAATGTTTGGTAACAAAAATAAAGAGAAGTGATTTTTGTGTCATATTAATAAAATATTGTAATATATGAAATGACTAAAAAGTACATAATAAAACAAAAAAATACATAAAGTTGTTATACTTACATATATATTATTAATGATAAAATTGTAGCAAAAAAAGAGGTTCAATGGTTAAACCTGTTATTTAAGCTTAAGATTATGAGTTCAAATCTTATTGTATGCATTTACATTTTTATTTAAATTTCATTTACTAGAAATAAAAAAATCATTTAAAAGAATTACAGAAATGGGAAAAAAAATTATAGAATCAGATTTTAACCAAAGATGAGTGGAGGGTAAATTTGGAAAAAAAAATATTCTCTTTCAACTTCTCAATAGTGGGCCTGACAGAAGTTAAAATTTTTTACTTATGCGGGCTTCTCAATCATTACAAAAGTAGGCCAAAAGTGAGAGGACGTGACAACTAGTGTTACCAAAAAGGCCTAACAATGGTTTCAAAGGGCAATGTCAAGAAACTAAAGAGTTGCATACTAATTTTGCATTCAAGAAAACCTTCCAAGTTCAGGAAACATGACTTTTCATTGGTATGTTCCTTTTCATTTCAACATTAATTGTACCCTTCATTTAGTTGCTTGAAAAGGCACAATTAGCTATGAATTTTGAAACAAAGTTACTTTGATGATATATGTCTTCAAGTTAGAAATCAAATAACATTATGTTTCACTAAAAAGAGAGTCTCCATATAAACCTAACAGAGCTTATATATACAGAGACATTTCAAGATTTCAAAAACTTAACATAATAAGATATCCATCATTTTCATACTAATTAAACAGAAGAAGCAACTGCAGAAAAGCTAAGACATAGTTCCATGTCACTGCACTTCTGGCTTCAAGGTCTTGCAAATGAGGTTATGGAGGCCATTTGTGAAAGCAGATGTTGAATTTATAGAAGCTCTGAATATGTTTATAGCCTGCACACAACAATATCATATCATCATATCAGTCTCTGATACATATATAAGATAAACAAATCAAGAAACCATTTCTTGAGCTCAGCCTAATTACCTCCGCTACGCCTACACTGATAGTCAGTTGTTGCAAGTCACTAAGCCTCAGTGACATGTTACTTGTAGACTTGTAGTGATGAAAGATATGGTAGAAGCTGAAGAAAATGGTGTCACTAATAAATCATCTGTAATCATGAACACTGCAGGTCCTCTAACAAATCCTTTTGAATTGTTAGTTTCATAGAATGTATAATTGACAGTCATATCTACGGAAATAGGAAGTAATTGGTTACTGATATTGTACGGTGGAGCAAGCAAGGGTTTGAGGAGCATGTTCTTGCATTTTTGCGATTTCAAGTATTCGTTTGCGTCCAACGCAAGCAAGCTCTTGTACAAATTGTCTATGCATCCGAGAGAGGACTGTCCATCCAAGATATGCAACATTTGTCCCAAAGGAATGGCCAAGAAGCTTCAGTGAACAAGACCTTGTTGTTTAACTTGTTAATGGTGACTTTCACAGACATCTTGGTGCCACTTTTGTCCGAGCCTTTTGCTTTTTCCACCTTAACTTTGCCACTAGAATTTGCCTTGTGAAGATGAAGATCTTTAAAAGCTGTGATCAGGTCTAAATTAAAACCTCCTCTCATCTTCAGAAACAGATCAGTCAATGGCTTGTTGGAGACCAAGGAACATTTTAGAAGGTCCAAAACCTAAAAAAAGAAATAAAAGGTTAACAAGACGAGTCTCAGCCCGTAAAAGTTTGGCTTAGAATCTTTTTTCTCCAAAAAAGAATGTAACAAAGTAGAATTATATATTTGTGAAGCATTAGCATTTACCTCTTTGGAACCTATTTTCTGAGTCCTTTCCTCAAGCACATTCATGTCATCGACGCCATATTTGTTGAGCAGTTCAATGACAGTACCTGGGAGAATTGGCATCACCTGAAGATCTTCTGTGATGATAAATACTGCAGTTTTATTTGCAAACAATGGCCCATCTGGCGTAAAAAATTTCCTAAAACGGTAAACAAACCCATCATACATTTCTTTCTCTTTGCACTCTCGACAAGATTCTGAATGCTTGAAAATGCTCACAACACCGATTCCTAAACTTGTGCAGCAGAAGTACTTAGTAGGCACTGAATGATCAGCTACATCAATCTTGAGGTCACTGCACTCAACTTCTGATGAATTGATGGGACTCAATAGCATATCTTTGCACGATCCGACGTAGAAATATTTGGCATCAAGCTCTGCTATACTTTTGTACAAACTGTTGAGACATCCTATAGTGATTGCATCTGAATGCGAAGGCTTCCCAACGAGTTTGACAATTGTTCCTATTGGCAAAGTCAAGAAACTAAGGAGAATATCAACAAAATCATTACCTGCCTCTGCATAAAGAACTCTGTTCTTCTCTTTATCAACCAAAAGTTTAAGTTCTATTACTGATTGTTTACCTTTACAGGCAGCCATTTGATATGACTGATATAAACCTTTCAAATTTTGTCAAATATCATCAATACACTCTTTTATATACTCTTCAATTCTTGAAGAGTATTCATTTGGCAAAACGAATATATTTATTGTCTTGGAATCTGAAGTGTTTCTTTTTATTCTTCAAAAACCAATGGTTAATTTCTTGATTTCATTTTTTTTAAGCTTCCAAGTTCAACTAAACTAATGTTGTGGTCAACAATTTATGTCAGCATGAAAAGAAAAACATGTTTTTTTCTTGAAAATGAAAAAAAGATGAAACCATTTTTTGGTATTTGCATGATAATAATAAGTGTCATATAACAAGGAAGAATGTGTATCTGGTTAAGTGTATTATTGTTTTGGGAAGTGTTTCTTGGTTCTGCAAAAAAATCATATTGGTTGCTCTTTTTTATTTTTTTGTTCATTTACAACTTACAAGACAAACATGCAGAGTTTAAAGAACATGTCAACATTGTTCTGATCAGTTCTTCAAAATACTAAACATTGGTTCCTTGCATGTTACTGACTGATTCACTACAATATCTTTTTTGCAAACATTGGCTATGAGGTGCAAATATCAAATAACTTGCGATTCAGTTTAGAAGTTTAACATAAAAACTCAGTTCTGTAAACCATAACAAGTACATTCATGATAAAGCAAACCATAGCAAAACTGGAGAAAGAAAAAAACCAATGAGCTTCAAGTAAAGCCTAGTAGATCAATAGACAATTGCAACTGACAAGACAGGCTTAAACCAAATTCACCATCTGCAGTGCATAACTACACTTCTTGCTTTGGCTCCTTCAAGGCAAGGTTGTGGAGAAGGCCATTTGTTAAGGCTGAAGTCGAATTCAACGAAGCTCTCAGAATGCTCAAACCCTTCCAACATAATAAAAATTGATACTATATAACTAACACATGTGGGTTAAAATTACTTAAAAAATCCATGGATATGAGCTTTACCTCAAATTGTCCATAACTATGAACACTGTCTCTCCTTTAACATAACTGTCTGAATGTGAAGTTACAAGTGTCCTAATTCGAATTCCCACGACTTGAAGTCTGACATGATCTGTTTCAAGTGGAATTAGCTGATTGTTTCAGCTAAGATGTGCAGCAAGCTTTGGGTTGAGAAGCTTGTTCTTCTGACATTCCGACAAGTATTCAGAGTCTAAAGCTTGTATGCTCTTGTACAAATCATTCATGCTTCCAAGACATGACCAGGCATCCAAGATATTCAACATTTGTCCCAAGGGAATGGTCAGGAAGCTGAACAAGAAGTCGATGAAATCTTCTCAAGCTTCAACATACAAGACCTCTTTGCTTGTTTTTTTCAGCATTACCTTAACATTCATCTTCTTATCTTCTTGATCTTTGTTAAAGCAATGTCCCTTATGCAGAGGTCCTTTTAGTTCCTCTACCGTAAACCTGTCCGGCAACTTTCTCTTCAGCACAAAGAGATCTGTCAAAGGTGTTTTGGAGAGCAATATCCACTTGCAAAGGTCCAACCACTAAACATATAATTGAAACAAAGTGAGAATAAACATGTTATAAAACATCAATAGCAAGGTTCAAGAAACTGTAGAATCTGATTCTTGATTGGATATATATAAATATATTAGAATTACCTGAGTCAAACCAAGTCTCTCAGTCCTTCCCTCTACCACATTCATGTCTTGGATGACAAGTTTGCTGAGCAGTCCGATGGCTGTTCCGGGAATAAGAGGCATTACTTGAAGATCATCAGTGATGATAAACTTTGTGGCTTTTCTGACAAAATTTTGATGCTTTCTTTCACATAAGCCAAGGGACTCCACACGCATACGATCGAAGCAACTCTTGCACCATGCATCTTTGTAAATGCACATGATATCACAATAATTTTTGCAAAGAAAGTACTGCACAATTTTTGTGCAATCTGTATCGATCTTGAGTTTTTGACACTCTTGTTCCAGTAAACTCCTTGGTTGCAGAAGCATATCTTTACCAGCATTAGTGATGAAATGTTGACAGTCAAGATTCATGACAGATTCATAGAGAGAGTCGAAGCATCCTACTGTTAGTGGATAGGATTGCGCCTTGCCGATGAGCCTAACAATAGTTCCAAAGGGCAATGTCAAGAAACCAAAGAGGGTGTCAATAAAACTACAATCCACTTCTGCAAAAAGCAGCTTGTTTGTCTCCTTTTGAACCAAGATTTTAATCTCCATTGGAAGCTTATTTGAGTGAACTAGAGGAAGAGAGCTAACAATTTGGTGAAAATAAAAGATTCTGACTCTTATATATACAGCTTTTTTAGTATTTATTTTGAGTTCTTGAATCTTGATTTGTATATAAAATGAAAATTAATTGTCTGGGAAAACTGTTTTCCTTAATTTGTTAGTGTTTCAAAATTCACACAGGAGAATGAATATGAAGAGTTCATGTATTTTCCAATTCAAGACTACAGTTAATGTTTGCTAGAATGCAAAATGACACAGTCAATGAAAAGCCAAAGGCCTTGAATTCAAGAACTTATGGGAATATGTACAGACCAAATCTGATGTACTTTCTATTGCTATATGAGTAATGCACATCTCATTCTAGTCTTCACTTTTCTCAGAATCCACTTCTTGCTCAGTCAGTTACATTTTCTATGGCTTCCACAGAAATTTTTGTTGATCTGAAAATTATGGTTGATAAGAAAAAAAATAAGGTTCTTTTTGCTGAGGCAGATGGTAAATTTGTTGACACTCTCTTTAGCTTCCTGACATTACCCTTGGGAACTATTGTTAGGCGTGTTGGCGAGCCACAGCCAC
>JAYMSZ010003802.1:0-10163 GCA_036897665.1 Pelargonium citronellum | reverse complement strand
TAATTTTATTTTTATTTTTATTTTAGTACTTTAATATAAACACATGGCTAAAATATACTCTATATAATTTCCACGATAAATGCATGTGTCATAAATTTAAGAATATTTACATGCGAAGAGTCAAATAAACTTTCATGAGTTTATGTCCAAATGGAAGCTTCTCTGCTCTTTCTTTAATCATACACTTTCAGACCACCTTTACCTTACAATTTCCATATCCAAATGCTCTACTATTCAGTTCAGTTGGCCTGAATTTTGAGGCATCTTCTCCTCGCAGTCTCATAAATGGCATAGCAACCTGAAAATTCAACGATAAACATCATATTACACGTCGCAAGTGTTGGATAATGTCGTGTCAAACGTGTTGGTGGTATAGTGCAGAATTTGTTGGGTCGTGATTGTGTCAATCGTGCCATGCCAACACAACCCATTTAGTTACCGTTTTAAACGTGTTTGTGTTTTGTGTTCGTGTTCATGTTGGGTCATGCAACACACAAACAACCTTCAGCACCACACGACATGAACAACACAGGCATAAATGGCCAACTCTACACACATATAGATATGCCAAGTACTATAGTATAATTTAGTAATAAATCCTGAAAAAACAATACCATTATGTTCCGAGAATATCAAAAACCTGACATAAAGTCAATGCTATGAATCTAGGTTGTGATGACATTCTTGGAATTCACCTACATATACATTGGGCAACAAGTTTGGACATTCTAAGAAGCTACAGAAATTAAAATGTCCCAATTAAGCACGTTCCCTGGTTTCAGATTCATTCCGTAAATAGCCCTAAAGTTTGGACATTTAAATGCAAGCACGCAACCATGCTAATGTAACAAACATCAAAACCCCAAGTTGTATCTACTCTAGGTTGCGACCTAGGATTTTATAAGTAATTGAAAAAGGATAGACAAATCTTATGACAACATCCTCGGAATTTACTAAGCGACACGGGACACCTCTCTCTCTCTCTCTCTCTCTCTCTCTCCTATTAATGACGAAAGGTTACGACAACAAGAGAAGGTGGCACATCAACTTCACATGCCTTGGAAAGATTATTTCCAAATGTACTTGTTTTTTCAAGGCAATTCCCATGGAAATTAGGTTATTTTTTGGTACACGGGTAGATACTAGCCTCCCCTACGCGTCTTGTGGGTAATTTTTGCCACGTAGCATACTCCTATCCTTGCCATTCAAATGTAGATTAGTGTTTATGATGCAAGTATAACCTTGTTTGCTCTAATATGTATTTATTGTGTTTGATGTCCGTGGATAAAGCTAGCCCCTCCCTCGGAAGCAGGAGTTTGGGGCGCCGCACGAGACCAGTTTTCTGTCCATGACAAATGCTCACTTTCAATACAGTACCAACGTACTAGGTGAGTGATCCCCCTGCCGTCCCCTAGTACAAATCAACAAAAACAATCTTGGCCAATCAAAGACTCAAACCTCTCACACTGTTTCAATTTGATTGAATCAGTGAAGAATGAAACTATGAAATATGTACTCAAGAGTGAAGAGAAGGAAATTAAACGTCACCAGGACTGTTGGTAGAGAAGCAGAAGCAAGGTAAAAATAGCTGCATAAATTACTAGTATCATAAGCAGAAAACTAAACATCTCAAGATGTATAAGCAGATAAGCTACTTCATATCATACCAATATCATGTGTGCAAGCGCATAACAGAGATCTATAGAATCATTAAAACTCACCTCCAAAGATGATATGCCGAGGATAGATGCAGCTTCCCTGACCAATGTTCAACTACTTAATTTGAGCCCGAACTAGCAGCAAAAGAAGTCGGTGCCTTGCTGTCTCTCAAAGGGTATTCACTATGAATTTGCGTATTGTGCTGGTTGCTTTGATTGGTCATTGTATGATTTGATACAGAAACATTATCGTCTCTACTGTTCTCTTTGGTTTCAAGACGCTCCATCATGCGAGATACACTAGCAATTCCTGCGTTAACTTCTCTCCGAACTTCAGAACCGAGATCAGCCATGGAACTGCTTCGAGAAAACAGCCTCTCCTTCCACCCTCTTGTACTCTTTGAAATGGACTCTTTGTATCTTAAATACAACAACCATAGATAACAATTTTAGACTGATGATTTAGCACACACAAAAAGAATGTTTCAACTATTTACAGTTAATGGGAAGGACAATTACACCCGCAATTTACAATACCTCGTGGACGCTGCATTAAATCTAGATTTCAGAGAATCTGAAAATGACTGGAGTTCTGATGGTCCTGCTCTATCTTGATTTCGTGAAGAAGGTAAACTTGCAGAGCTTCAACAAACAAAAGACAATCAACTAAACGTGCCTTATAAAGGCACGTAAAAAATAGCAAAGGCTAAAACTAATAATTTCAATAGTGTGAGTAAACCATCTGTATTTACCGGGTCCTAGAGGAAAATCCTGGTTGATTTATCACATTGGATCCAGATGCCAAGGAAGAACTCTGACCAGTCGGAGTTGAAAAGAGCTGCGGGACATGTGGTGATAGTTCACCAGATGTAAGGGGGGTAGATGGACTAGCTACAGCAGCAGGTTCAGCTTCACCTCCGCCCTGAGTTGGAGGAGCAGGACCGGATGGTTGTCCATTAGGATGAGAGGAAAACACCAAGAATTGAGGTGGATGTGTATGAGCAGATGTGCGACTTCTCTGGATTTCCCTCCTACCCATGTGATGGGCTCTGCCCATTGCAGCTGAAGCAGCCAAGTGCTGCATTATCCGTTCCTCGAGCTCAGAATCAGTTGCACCGACGGGCAACTGCAGGACAATTTAACAATCACATTAGCACGATTTTAGAAGCATAGCTTGTATCACAAACAAAACATCAATAATAAGATAGCAATTGAATATTATTCTACTAGGAACTGATGGACAATATACATGTTGTAGCTCGAAATCGCCAAGGGTTGGATGATGAAATATCGTGGCATTTCTTGGAATCATCCTAATCTTCCTCTCTCGCTCTACTGCCTCTAGCAATTCCTGACTGCCACAATATGGATGTTAGAAAAACTCCATGGAAGTAATTTTAAAAACTATAGAAGGAACATCTAAAAGCAGCGAAACCAAATTGAACCTGGTGGCATCCTTCATTGTAATGGTTTGCATACACATTGGACACTGAGAGCTTCTTTGGCACCTTCAAATATATTTTCAGATGTAAATATCAAGTTTATTTATCTCATACTTCATATGTAAGTCAGTCAATTACTACTAAATCAGTTGTGGGTGAGGATTGATCACTTAATCGAACACAAATTCCAAGTATCATCTGAGCTTTATCAGTGACGTTCGATAAAAGAAAAGAAAAGAAAGAAGCTTTTGTGCAACCTTACATATTTCACAACATTAAGCAACCATTTAGTATAAAAGATCAAAGATGCCCAAAACAGTTCATGATTTACAATTAGTGTAACAACGATAAAACCAAAAACTAAAGACTGCAATATGATCCAGCATTGGGAATATAATGAATTATACCATTCGAGGATGCATTGAAGGTGAAACTCGTGTCTACAACTAGTCCCCTGCAAGACAAGACCGTAAAGTAATTGGTTATGGTGGGCTAACCAGGCTTGGACAATAAAAAGATGTAATACAGAAGACACTATATACGGTGCCATATAGTCAGATATATTACTGTAGATGGGTCACTTTCACAGAAGTCCTCAAGGCATATGCTGCAAGCATCATCACACGCTGGTTGAATACCTCCTTCGACGAAAGCTGCAGCTGACGTCATATGAGTTTCATCTTTCTTGGCCTCCTCCATCCTTGGAACCTTTAAACCACAAACCGACATATTTCAAAAGGGATTGCACAGAGTAAATTTGGGACTCCCTCAGATGAGATAAGTACTCTTTTCACATGACTTCATCATTCTATATACCTTATTTCCAAATCAAATTCTCAAGGATTAACTAATTACAATAAACAATTGAAATCAATGAACAGAGTCCTAATCAAAATTAACAAGGCTTTGTTTAATCAATACTTTTCCTTTGTTAAGCTCTATCTTCAGCAATCGTGTTCTTCCTCACCACTCCGACCACAGTCTTTTTCGACCTTCCCTGAGCCATTTCTCATTACAAAAAACTAACCCATTATAGAAAAAACTTCATAACCTAAGATAAACTTAAATTGTCTACAACATCAAACCCCCATTGTTTTGTTCATTTTTACCTGACATTTGAGTCTATTGGTTTCCTTTCAAAGATTGACATAATTTCTTAACAAATTCAGCACTTTTTTTAATTGCAGAGGACCAGAACTCTCTAATTCTCATTCACAACCACATAGAGTAGCATTTAACCCAATAAGCCTCCAAGAATTAGACCAATTCACATCTAGTTATCAAAACAAGCTATAAAATACACAGATCAAAATCAACAACAGGCATCAAAACAACAAATTATAAATGAAACCCAATTGAGAAATGAACATTTGGAATGCAACAAACCACAGAACTAATGAACATAAAAATAGGGTTTACCTCCATATATGAATATGAGATGCTCCACAAGAAAAAAGGGGCTCAAGATATAAGCTGTGGGGAGAGAAGAATTGCTAGAGGAGCATAGCAAGAAATGGAGCCCAAGAATTCTGAGAAGAAAAAAGAGGGAAGAGAGAGAATGTGAGAGGAAGAAGAAGAAGAAGAAGAAGAAGAAGACATGGGGGTTTGGAGTTGCTTTCATTTTATTGTGTGTTGGAAAACAAACCCCTCAAAAGTCTCATCTTTTCCACCATAACACCTTTGAATAATTGGGTCTCATCACATGTGATAAAGTCCAGATTCTCACATTTAGGCCCATTTCTTGTCTTGTCTTTGACATTTTTAATCAATTTTTTGTTGTTATTATTGGTAAAAATAATCTCATCATTGCCATAGTCATGAATCTTTAACTTTTCCATGGGAGTGTATGAGTCCAAGATTGGAAGAAAAATGAAGTATGTGCTAAATAAAGAAACATTTATTTATTTATTTATTTTTGTACAAGTTGTGATATTGTTGTTTATTTGATGGAGCTGGAAAATTGTTTTCATGTGTGGTAATGGAAGTTGATTCCAACACTGAAGTCATGCCAAACCAATAAATAGAATTTATTTCTTCAGAAGAAATTTACATATCTTTGGCCATGATAGTGATGGCAACTTGGCATTGAACATGAAAGTTACTTCATCTTTACATAAAGTCCAAAAGCTATGAACAGAACAAAATGTCTAGTCGGCTAGTGTATTATTTCAAGTAAAAATAATATTGCATTTTTTGGTTAAATTATAATATTTTTCTTTTTCCTTTTCACAATTTTGGTCGTTAACATGATGCGCTCGAAAGAGTCGTCAAGGTCACGCCTTAACACTTAAGAAGAATTTTAAGATTCTTACATACTTAGCACATGATTTACTAGGACACCACATTAAAAATGTGGGCAACCTTGGGAACCTAAGTGGCCCTCTACTACACTCGGGGCAGGGCAATTGAAGGCCTCAAACCCTATTCAAGCACTTCAAAAAAGGTACGCTTGAAAGATGAGTCACAAAGCCATAATGGGCTCTACACCTTCACCGAATAATCATGCGACGTTGTATCGTCGAGCTTGTTTATAAGTATAAGTACGTTCCCTTTAGGAAGATGATTCAGCATGTTCGTTCTCAAACTTCTATATACTTTCTCTCAAATAGTAATGGGAGGCATTGATGAGTGTACCAGAAATTGGTAAATAATATATAATAAGTCACAAATAAAAACAAAAACATCACTTACTACCACCCTGCCGACATACAAATCCCAACGTTTTCATACACAAAATATCGTCCTACATATTAACCAATTTCCAATTTATAATGGTCCACAATAAGGATGGGCTTCTTTCTTAGTTGAGCCCATTATAAGAGATAAAATGCCAACGTGGGCTTATCAGGCCCAATATCCTACAGTGGGCTGATTCAACCCAGTGACTCGGACACGAGTGGACCGAGTCAGCTTGACTGTCTCTCCTGGTTCACACTGAAGCTAATCAGATGTGATCGCGCTCATGAAGATCTGGTGCAACCGCCAACATGTCAGGCATGGAGTGACTAAGGGAAGATGTGGTGACACGTGACATGCACGATTTGTTTAGACTATGTTTTTCACACTGTATAGCGAGTTTAAAAATACACTATCAGGTGACTTCGTTTTTACACACACGTAAAATTGGAATAAAAATTTATTTTTTTCGCTCTCTCATTTTAATCCAAACTTCATCTTACTCGACACAATAAAAGTTGAACTCACAACTTCCTACGTAAAAATGTGTATAATGACCACAACTTCTAAAAAGCTGAATAAAAGTTTCATTCGTACGTTAAAACAAATGGGTCGGTCTATACAATTGTATGGACTAATAAAAAAAGATTGTTTAACCTTTGATCCAATGGTACTTATCTTTTCTACAACAATATAAAATGAAGTAAAGAGTAGTGGAGGTTGGATGTGGATAAGTGTAAAAGAATCTAAAATGGCCGAAAGCTAGAAAGAAAGCAAAAGTAGAGTTAATTATGAATACCATTTGCGGAATCAAATTTGAAACCACAACTCTTAACTTCTTTAATGTATTGTGTTTCATGGTGTCATGGTTTTGGTGGACTGAGACTATGTCATTGATGGTCCATAGAGTATTCCATAAAGCTGATTTATCTTTGATCTCCTTGCAAAATTCAAAGAGAATCTAATAAATCACTTTAAATTTTCTCTGAGGTTTCAAGTTCGAGTCTCATTGTCGACGGTATGGGGTGAAATTTTTGGGGTGGAGTTTAGGGTGACGCTCCATATGAGGAGTGAGAAACATTGTTACTTCGAGTATGATGTTCCGTTGCTGATTAAAAAAAAAATCTAATGCACTTCAACCTCTTGGTCAAACACGTTTTGTCAAGGTATGTAAATCTAACAAAAAAAATAAATTAATATTACACATTAAAAAAAATTGCTTCCCCCTATTCTCTCATGGTAAGTTAGCTATCCCATGATTCCAAATTAAAGGGCACCTACCCTTATATTCCTTAGGGTCATTGCTAGGGTCCCTAAAAGTTAAAGCCACACACCAATAAAGAAGACATTTTTTTTATCTTTAACAGGACATTATATTCGAAGTATCAATTTTTATCACTCCTCAAAAAGAGCGTCACCACAAATCTTACTTTATACCGTCGACAAGGAGTCTCGAACTTAAGATCTCAGAAAAAAATCAAAAGTATTTTAACCTTTTGGCTCTACATATCTGGACTGTATACACGTCCAAATACGTACCATACGCCCTATTGAATATTGATGATATGGTTATTGCAAATGCAAATTTGCAATTGCAGGTCTCAGGTGAGCAGAGAAGCACCTGGTGCAGCACAGCCAATTCAAGAATATCTACCACTTAAAGTTAATTTTGGAAAATGACATCTTATTGAAAATGACCATACACTCACTGTTTTTCCTTTTCACCTAAGGCTATTATTATTAGTACAGTGTCACAAAAGCTAAGCTACATTACTTTCATCAACATGTATGTGACAAATGTTTGGCTCAAACTTGAAACAATTTGCTTTACTTCTTGTCAAGTTGACATACATTAATTAGAGGTTCACGGTGAAAGCTAAAAACTGCACTTGCACTTCACTTGCACACCATTGCTTTTCTAGAAAACTCGTGAATCTTTTTCACCTTCAAGTTAATTAGAGGTCTCAATGTTTTTTTAAGGCATATTTATGGTCTCAATGCATTGGTCGTTGATATATTCAATGTGGATGTTCTTAAATTGTATAATACAATGCACAAAATGGTGACTTTAAGGAGGTAAACTCTTATAGAGTTTCTTTTAAGTAGTTGATTGATGGATAAATTAAACGCCTCTTGTGTATAACACACAAATTACATTTTTGTCATAATGAAATGTAGATTAGGCCGACGAATTCTATTATGTTATACTGACATGATGTTATATCTGTCTCTGGGATTGCCTCAATGGTCGAGACACATTTATCTGTTTGAGATCTTGAGCTAAATCTCATTGCAGTCGGATGAGATGATGTTTTGAGTTAAAGTGCGAGAGTTACCCACTGTCGTGTTGCTCGACTAACAAAGAAATAAAATTTTATGTGTTATTTTTACATATTGGGTCAATCAAGACTGGTATGTTATAGTAGTTTAAAATACTCCATTAATTCATATGTCATTTATAATCTATTATGATCAATATTGAACAATTTTTTAAGAGCATATGTTCTTATTGATATTATTGAATTGTTTTTCAAATCTTTCAATCTTATTTTAATCATTTCAACAATTAATATTTCATTTCAGTTGTTTTAATCCAAATATACCACGATACGGAATTCAACTCATAATAGTTGTTTTGAGTTTTCCAATAATGTTACAGTGTACATATTGTAAAAATATTTTGGTAGTTAACTATAGTCTATAGATATTTGATGATAAGTGAAAAGGTAAAAAAGAGTGAAAAAAGTAGAGAAAGTGGAGTTAATATTGGTTGGTGACATTAAGGAATGGCATGAAAGATGAAAGCTCCCTCTCACTGGTAATTTCGTACAAAACAAATCAAATTGGAGTTGTAAAAGACACCGGCAGATTTAAAGCACCACCCTAGCTTCATTCTTTTCAGACATTAAAATGACAATTTCATCGGATTCACTTTTTTTTTTGTTAGACCATAAAATTTATGAGTAGACTTGAAAATATGTATTCCTATGCCAAAACTTAGCCTTCCATACCAAATGTGGCATCAAAACCAATTTCTTATGTTTATGCATTGTACCTCTCTTTCCACTTCTCTTTTTTTTTTAATTTATAAATCTATTGCTCACCAATTTGGTAGTTTGCTTTAAATTCTTCACAAAGCAAATTGAATATAGCTCCTAGTCACTTTGTTTTAACTCATAACAACGTTTTATTAGTTATGACTTATAGTTGCTCCAACGAATTTGCAAATTTATAGTGATGTTGTTTTGTTGTCTTCCATAAAACTAATTTTTGATTTTGTGTGTTGCGCAATAAAGAAAAACTTATACCGAAATTTTTTGTTAATTAATGCAGTGTGGGATTTTGAATTCGTCTGCGTATGACTCATTATGACCGGGCAAAGAACATCTAGACATTAAAACGAGCTGAACCCAGGTATCGGCCTAACTATGTGCATGTCATAAGAAACAAGACAGTCCAAAGGGGGGTGCATGCCACAAGTCAAATAAGAAACATACCAACATCAAATTAGGACACTCAACACAATTGGGCAACCAAATTAGGATGTCGTCTTAATTGGATAAGATGATACACTCATATAAAGACGACAAATCGAAAAAAAGGATTGAATACTCTTATTCTACTACACTACATTCGAGAATAAGTGTTGAATAACTACTAGTAACTTAATCAATCGAGTTTCATAAGGAACATATTATTCTAAAATTTTGTTTTCCAAGTCAAAAAACAAAGGGCATCCACGCGAGTAATCGGGAACATAGAGTGGAACCTCCGACCTCATATGATTTTGTACAAAGGAAGGAGTCAGCAACCCAAGTGTTACCTAAAGGGTCTTCGTCTCTACGTGACAACAATTTTTACCTAACTAAACGTAATATTTCGAAGCACGTACGCGATGATATCATTCATCACTTGAACGTGTCATTTTGAGTTCAAAATGAAATCATATATCCACAAAATTTTAGATAATTAAAGATTCAAATCCAATTTCTTTGGAATAACATGTTGTCAATTATACAAAATTGGACTTCAAAATCAAAATAATCTCAAGTTCATTTCTTATGGTTGCTTGCTGGTTACAGAAATCAGTGACCAACATGAATCAATCCACACTCATCGTCTACACTCTTCTCTCTCAAAAATTCACTCAACAACAAAACCCAATTCACCAAACCAAAAAAAAAAACAATTTTGGGCTCATGAGTGACAGATTCTCAAAGATATAATATCAGACGTGAAATTCAAAAATCAAAAATCGAACCAAAAAGCTGAGAGAAGAAGACGATGTTGGTGGTGGTGCTTATAACTGACCGGCGACCAGTTTGTTCACGGTTGTTTCATCATGATCGGCGACGGAGGGTCTCCCCGGGAAGGAGCTGTCCAGAAG
>JAYMSZ010003801.1:0-10164 GCA_036897665.1 Pelargonium citronellum | reverse complement strand
GTATTTTTAAATTAAAATTATTATTTTCTCATAAACTCTGTTTGTTTTAAAAAATCTTTTTTCTTATTGCTTTCAAAATCTGTTTCTCTTTCTTTTTCTTATTGTTTACAAAATCTGTTTCTTCTTATTTGCATATTTGCTTATTTTGTGATTACGTTATTTATCTCGTTTATATTATTGGTGAATTTTTGGTATATTCTATATCCTGTTTAATTCACTAATTACGTAAACTTGGTAAATTGTTAAAATCAATCTTGCGTGTGCCCTTGGACATTGTGTGTTTGCCCCCTAATTGCATAATTAAGATAACAGAAGACACTGAACTTCAAGTTTGAATAACACAAATAATTGACGATAAAATCGACTCAATAAAGACATGGTGACACTCCCAGGCTGCCAACCAACCCAAAGCTTCCCGATTGTCACGGAATCCATAACTTGGACTTCACCTCAACTTGACCTGTTCACTCAACCTCTATTCCAAACTCTACTGAAAATATCGAGAAAAATTCACTGTACACTGTTTTTGTGGACCGTCAACATATATGGAGCTTAAGACGACCTCTTGAAAGCTAACATGAAGGCTAATTCGAGGGCTCCTTCCCTATAATCTAAATACAACGCTTCCGAAGTCCAAAAAGGCCTCGTCTTCGCCCAAAGACACTCGCTCATTGACTTAACAGAATCACCTATAACCGCTTTCGAACTTTGTTGCTGCTTCATTGTCGATTGACACAACTAAAGGATGGTTTTAAAGAGCAACAAATCGATGAGTAAAGCCACCACCCGAAACCACCGCGAAACACCGACACTCCCACAACACAAACCTTAAAACACCCAAACTGAGCATAAAGTGCTAGCCCGTAATTACTATAATACCCCTCGTACAGTAACAACAGGTCGTTTAGATGGAGACAAGTCGTTTTGATCCCGTCCGAATAGAATACGACACGTCGCCTCCGTGTGTTGGGCTTCATTGTAACGTCAATATGGTGAGTCTGAGAGATGAAGCACAGAGATATGGAGGTCATGGAAGTGGAGGGCCCCGGAGCGTCGGATCCGGGTCTGTACACGCTGAGGCCGGGTCGGTTCAACAATGAGGACGTTCTGTTCTGCGTGGATGTGGACGCCGAATCGCTGGTGGAGATGAAAACTCCGGGCGCAAACGGGCGGCCCATCACCAGATTGGACTCCATCAAGCAAGCCATCCTCCTCTTCGTCAACTCCAAGCTCGCCATCAACCCCGACCACCGCTTCGCTTTTCTCACTCTCGCCAACACCATCTCATGGGTACTCTCATTTAATTATTGGATTTGTGCTTGTTTGGATGGTTTTTGCTGCTTTTAATGGGGATTGATGCTTGTTTTTGCCATAACTGTGGATCATAATTTTATGATGGAGTTAGGGTCACATATCTGTATTCTAAGGTTTGATTAGGAGTTCATCACTTTCTCAAGCAATGCTTTGGAAAAGATTGTACAATGGAGTGGATGAGATAAAACACATACTATATCGATCCGTATTCCATGTAATTAATGTTACAGATTGTTTTTGTAATGAACAAATGTCTGAATTTTTATCTTACTTGGGAAGACGGGACTATGGTTAAATGTCATTACTGCCTAGGATTTTTAATTGGCTGCTGGTAATGTTCTATACTTCTATGTGCTTGTAGGATGTTTATTTGATGAAGCTGTTCTTGCTAAGCTTGTTGTAGTTAACTGTGCTTTTCATTGACATAAAACTCGTGCTATATTCATTCTATAGAGTAATGCGCGATCTACATCCTCACTTAGAAGTAGGAGCATTAACCTAGGCAGAGTGCATTTTTGTCATAAAGATACTAGAAATCCAGTGATGGAGCCAGTGCTATATCTTGAACCTAATCATCCGAGGTAGAGAGGCTCATTGCTTCCGTGTATGCATACCTATTTCTCATGTCATATTTTTACATATTTATTAACAATGCTGAGAGGTAATGTCCTCGAAGAGAAATTCATATATATGAACCACAGCTGCACAGAAATTAGAAAAAAAATGAAATTATAATTGTTTGTTGGTGTAAAGCATACATTGGGTACAAGTTTCCCAATGTGTCACTCAACTCAAGATACTTAATCTTCAGTTTAGTTTACTGGGGTTGGTTACAAATGCTTCTTCTAGAGGCTCCCCTATTTAAATACATATATCTTATTCGCTACCTCTCCCCCACTTTATTACTGGACTCCCCCAAATCGCCCCCCTAAACCAGTTCCAATACATCCACTCCTCTTGGTTCTGTTCAAATGCAAATGCAATCATAAAAATAGAAGTGTTGTATTCATCTTTTTATTTTTATTTTTATTTTTATTTTTTTTACTTTGTTATACATTAAGGGGTTCATTTTTTTGGATATCAGCTCCAGAAAGATTTTAGTAATGAAGTTGAGGCTACAATGGATGCACTCCGGGGACTCTCTGCTACTTCGTCCTCTAGTCATCCAGATCTCACCCAACTATTCCGCGTAGCAGCTCATGAAGCAAAAAAGTCGCGGGCACAGAATCGGATTCTGAGGGTGGTAAGTTACAGTTAGATTCATTTTTAGGAATGTAGGTTTGTTTAACCACATGTGAGATTGTATGCCTAAAATATACATATTATTAAATGTAGAAACTTGCTACTTAACAAGGCAACAATTTATAGGTTGAATATCCCATTGAGTGCTAAATCCGCATGAAACGTCACCATTTCCCTTTGTGACTCTCACATATTCTCCAATGAGTTTAGTTGGTTCCAAGTAACATTTGGAATAATTCTATTTTGCTATGTACCTGTTTCTTTTAGGCTACTTTATGAATTTCAAGAAGTTATGAACATTGAGTACTACACTATTTCTCACTATGGCTTCTTCCTTTAGAAGCTGATGTGAGGTCTGTCTAACTGTTGTATTCAGATCCTTTTCTATTGTAGATCATCTATTCAACCACAACATCAGTGGCCTGTGAACCAGAAACTATTCACATTTGATGTGATGTATCTACATGACAAACCTGGACCTGATAACTCTCCCCAGGAGGTTTATGATGCACTTGTGGATGCTCTTGAACATGTTAGCGAATATGAGGGGTACATCTTTGAAAGTGGACAGGGTTTATTACGAGTCCTCTTTCGTCACATGGCTGTGCTATTATCACATCCTCAGCAGCGTTGCCCGCAAGACTACCTTGGCATACCCAAGTCTCTTACAAAGAAATCTTCTGCAGCTGATTCAGCACCTGGTGAGGAAAAGTGTAACTGTATCCAGCCAATGAAAAATAATTCTAATCAATTACTTAGTTCCTGTTACTCTTGATCATTTTTGTTGTTATTTTTTACACATGCTCTTAAGGTTCAAGCAAAAGATTCCATTTAAACTTTTTCTTCTATCCTTCTCTGTCAACTGTGCATTTTATTTCATGACAATCTGATTGGAATTTTTAATCTGAAGACTGAACTGAACATTCACTATTGCAACTATTTTGAAGTTTGTGGTTGCAAATGAGGTTTCCCCCGGTGGTTTTACTTTTGTCAATGGTCTGACTTAGTAAGGTGAAGTTTAATAGCTTACCGAAGTGGTAACTCTAGATTCTTCAGTTTGAGGGAGAAAGTATTTTCAGTATCCTTTTTAGCTTTCATTAAAAAGCATTATTTTTCTTGTGGGCGGTACTGGAACATAACATGATGCCTGTACATTTTCTATTTTGTTGGATTCAGTTAAAATGGTTGGCTTGAAGCCAAACTCTTTTGCTATGACTATTAGCATGTTCATTTCCCTGTCGGAATGTGGTAAAATCTGACCTTGTATGGAGTGGTTATACGGTTCATGTAGAAGAAGTGAATGAGATTTCCAACTCGGCATTTGTGATAAAATGAGTTGTAGAAGAAGTAAGTGCATTATTTGAATATGGTTGAAGACATGGATGATAATGTCAAGTACACAGCTGTATAATGTTGTTTGTAAATGGTTAGGGTATAGTGTCTGTGTTTTGCATTTTATTTGGTTTCTTGAACTGTATTTATTATTATTGATATGTAGTCACTCACAGTTTTTGGCAATATTTAAATGCAGCAGTCAATGGTTCCGTGGAGCACGTTGCCAGTCAAGTGACTTCAAAGCTGCCAATTCCCCATTGAATCTCTTGCTATTATAGTGTGTAAGTGCCTTGTGCCCATCTTAATTGTTTTCAAATTAAATTTAGATAATGCTACTAGCTATGACATTGTTTTGTACCACTAATTATAGGGCTGGCTCCCTAAATCCCAACCCATATTCAAAACAAACCAAAACCCTAAATAGTTTGTTAAGCAAGGGTTCTAATTTGCCACTTATTAATCATCATCAACATTCAATTAAGCCAAAAGCATGCCATCTCTTTAAGGTTACAAATCAAAAGGGTAACATCCAACAATAAAAACAGTGTGTTTTATTGAACCAAAATGTGTTTGCAGCTGTCTTGCAGTGGAGCCACATACTCAAGTGGCAATATGAATATCCTTATGTTGCGTAGTGATTTAAGAAACCCCAAAAAGGAAATTATGGGTATGAAAATGTCCTATTCTTTCAAGAAAAATATCATCTTCCATGCTATGCTTGAACAGTGTTTGATGATCCAATTTGGTGAGGAAATTAAGTCATTGGGTTGGTGTTGAAAATTAGTATTCGAAACGTATAACAAGTTTACTGACTGATTCATGTAGTCCATAACTGCAGTTTCTTGCACTATAAGTTTTCTCATTATTACTATATGAATTTGCTTGCTATTTAGTTTTTTTTTTTCAAAAAGAATAAGAAGAATTTGCTATGATAATAAGCTTAACTGATTGCTGCAGGTTGTGACCTTTTCAGTGGAAGCAAGTGCAAGTGGCATGAATTGTCCAAATCAGTGGGACATGGCAATTAGTGGAAGTTTGTGAGAGAAGAAGGATTTCAATTTCTTCCTTGGCCTTGTCAGCATCTTTTATTTTGTATCATAGCCAATATTCAATTTTGTCCCATGCACATGATTCTTGTAGATTCCCTTCAAGTCTTTGTCAAGAAGGTTGATTCCTCAAGCTACACAGACAACTATTAGCAATAATGTACCTTTCAACAATAAATAAAATGTCCAATAATTCAATTTTGAAGAGTTTCATTATTGTAAGTTGCTTTAGGATTGAGGAAAACTTTCAACCATCATCTTCCATTAGTGAGTGTGATGTTGAGCTCAAAATAAAGTTCATGACCGAACTAGCGGTTTCTCTCATCATGTGGTGTGTGTCTTGTCGTTGAAGGCAAATAATTGGGTTTCTAGGGTTTCATAAAGTTTTTTCTCGCTCGCTTCGTCTGATTATTGACTGCGACCGACAATTTTGACCTATATTTTGAGATGGAGGGCATAATAATATTTACTTAATCGAACATCCCATGAAATGCTAAGTTTCTTTTTAAATATCTGTATGTATCCAGACAAATATATTTAATAATTCAAATGGTATTTTCAGATATCAAATTTCGTTCACAACTTTAATCATGATCTAAATTATCATCCATAACTAAAATAACTGAGGCGTGTGGGGTCCATCTAGTCATATGATCCAATCAAATGGCTCCACGACAATCCATTTTCAGCGGGTCCCACTCCATCAGCCTATAGGATCATGTCATGTTATGAAGTCCACTGTCTATATAAGATGATATCTCCAACCATTCAAACCACCGCGAAATGACCATGACTCGCGTACCCGCCTCTCTCCTCATTTTCGCCACCCTCGCCGTCGCCGGTTTTGCCGCCGGAGCTCGTGACGTCACCGAGAATGCGATCCGGTTGCCGTCCGAAGCTTCCAGATTCTTCGGCGGCGGCGACGACTCTGTTGGAACCAGGTGGGCGGTTCTCATAGCTGGTTCTAACGGCTACTGGAATTACAGGCATCAGGTCACTGCTCACTCTTGATTTTGTTTTTTAATTTTATTTTAAATTGTCCTCTTGTTTTTGAATTTGCATGTGGTCTGCTTCTGTTGAATTATATAGCAAATATTTGGGGTATATATGTTTGAATTTTAGCTATATTTTCTTTGCAATCTCTTCAAACGGATTTTGACCTATGTTTAGTGCAATTTTACTCTTTTTTTTTTCCTTGAAAATTTTAGTTTTTTCTTCAGATGTTTGGATTATGGGAACTTAGGCTTTGTTTTAGATAGGAGTTAGTTCCTGAAATTCTGTTTGGTCTGGCTAGCCAATTAGTGTGTTATGCTTACATTTACCAGAAATAAGGAATGAACAAAATTACAAAACGACAATTCTAGACTTAAGTTTGATTGTTCCCTTGATTGAAAGATGATTCTAACAGTTGAGGAAGCAAGTATATATTTCAAGCTTATGATATGATTTTGATGAACATGTGAACAAATTTGTTTGGTGCATGTTATAATCTTGCTTGGATAGCGAGTGAACTTTGTTTTCAAAGACATCCACAAACGGATATGAAATGATCCCATGAAAATCCTTTTATGTGGAATCACTATGAACATCAAAGTATGTCATGGGTTATTACCGAGAATTGTTGCAAAGACTCTGTAAAAACTTGAACAGAGAAGGTGTCATTTTGTAATAAAACTTCCTTATATCTATATCTACATACGTCTAGGCCTTGTTTAACATATATACCAAGGCACTTTAATACCTCTTTCCTGCATTTTTGCTTGATGCTGATGGCGACCACCTTTTCTTCTAGGCCGATGTTTGTCATGCTTATCAAATCTTGAAGAAAGGTGGCCTGAAGGATGAAAACATTATAATTTTCATGTATGATGACATTGCTTTCAATGAAGAGAACCCTAGGCCAGGCGTCATCATAAACAGCCCACACGGCGAAGATGTCTACAGTGGAGTCCCAAAGGTTCGTATTCTTTCCTTGGATAGCAACATACTTATACTTTACCTTTTCATTTTTTTTTATCTTATGGATCATTTTCTTGTGGCAGGATTATACTGGGAATGATGTTACCGTTAACAACTTTCTTAATGTCATCCTTGGTAACGCATCTGCTCTGACTGGAGGCAGTAGGAAGGTAGTTGATAGTGGTCCAGATGATCATATCTTCATATACTATACCGACCATGGGGGTCCTGGGGTTCTTGGTTAGTATCTACTGGCTCTGCTTTTATATTCTGTTCTGGGGATGCTAACACAACCATGTCAAAGCTCTCTGCATTCATAAGTTGATAATTTATGTCGATTCACTTGACAAAATAAAATCAAAAATGAGTATCTAATGGGAGAATATGAATTGTTGGTTCTTACTTTCCATGCTATGTTTTTGTGTTAGGGATGCCAACTAGTCCTTACCTTTATGCGGATGATCTGATAGATGTCTTGAAAAAGAAGCATGCTTCTGGGACCTATAAAAGCATGGTAAATTCTTTGCTGAACTCTTAATAATTTATTACATCCATTCGGTTGTTACTTGGACCGTTGGACATCATTTTAACATTCTCGAACTATATATTTAAAACTGCAGGTATTTTATCTTGAAGCTTGCGAGTCTGGAAGTATATTTGAGGGCCTTCTTCCTGAAGGTTTGAATATATATGCAACCACAGCATCAAATGCTGAAGAGAGCAGTTGGGGAACCTATTGCCCGGGAGAGTATCCTAGCCCTCCCCCAGAGTATGAAACATGTTTAGGTGATTTGTACAGTGTTGCCTGGATGGAGGACAGGTTAGCATAATTTCAGATTATCTATGTCTTTTTATATATAGGCAGTCTAATTAAAGGTTTATATGGTTATTTAGAAACATCACACCATATAGCTGTTCAACATCCTGACAACTTCCAAATTGCTTGGTTCCTCTTTGATGGATTGAACCAAGTTGAGTTGATTTTTACAACTATGAACTCCTCAAGATGTGTTTTGTGGATTACATCCAATTATAGCTGATTCCTACAATAGATTTCTCTGTTTAACCGATCTGTGTACTATTTCACGGGATAGTTTTCTGTCTCCAACCATAGATTAGGTTCTAACTTTGTTTCTTGATGTAAATAGTTATTCTGAAGTATGCAACTTTTTATCTACAAGTCTAAACTGTTCAAGTACTTTAAGTTTTGTCTGATGTTTCTTTCACCTTTTGAACAGTGACATACATAATCTGCAGACAGAAACTTTGCACCAGCAGTATGAACTGGTACGAGCTATATATAGTTGAATACAGGGAAATATATATTTTGTGAAACTATTGTGTTACTATCCATTATTAACATCACAACTTCAATATACTGTCCTGTGTAGGTTAAGAAGAGAACTGCAAATGACCTTTCCTATTATGGTTCCCACGTCATGCAATATGGTGATATAAAGCTCAGCAAGGAAAATCTTTTCATGTATATAGGCACAAATCCTGCAAATGATAACTTTACTTTTGTTGATGAGAACTCCCTGGTGCGACCTTCAAAAATTGTTAACCAACGAGACGCCGATCTGCTTCACTTCTGGGATAAGGTCTGTAATTTCCTTCAATGTCATATTCAGTCAATCTTTTGCCTTTCCCTAAAAGTTCAAGCATTTCTAGTCCAAAATCATCGGTAAGATATCAAATAAATACGAGGATCTCTTGTAGAGTGAGTTACTTGAGATGGATTATGGTAATCTGAGCGCTGCATGTCATGATTTTAATCGGAAAGCTCTGTTTCATGATTTTGATCTGATTTAGTTTATATTTCTATATCATACAGTTCCGAAAGGCTCCTGAAGGGTCACCTAGGAAAGTTAAAGCTCAGAAGGATTTTGTTGAAGCAATGTCTCATAGAATGCATATAGACAACAGCATGAAACTTATTGGAAAGCTCTTATTTGGAATTGAAAAAGGACCGGAGGTGCTCAGCGCTATTCGACCAGCTGGGCAGCCACTTGTTGATGATTGGAAGTGCCTTAAAACTATGGTAATATTCTCAATTCCTACTCTTTTCTTCGTTAAAAACATTATTCTGAAGCTAGACAAGGAAGGTTTCCGGGTGGTTAACTTGAAAGTTTATTCAGGTGAGGACATTTGAGACACATTGTGGATCCATATCCCAGTATGGAATGAAGCACATGAGATCCTTTGCAAATATATGCAATGTTGGAGTCCAAAAGGAGCAGATGGCCGAGGCGGCAGCACAGGCTTGCATGATCATCCCTTCTGGACCTTGGAGCTCTCTTCATGGAGGGTTCAGTGCTTGAACCAATGATGAAAGGATCATCTGCTTTGTTATATGCCATGGATGCTCTGTACAGTAATGTGTATATATCTGTAATGAATGTGAAATTATGATTGTGGTTTGCTTCAGTGTAAATTTATGACTAGGGAAGCAGTTTACTAGATTGCTTGTTGTTAAATTACACATTGAAGTGGGCAAGTAAGTAATGTGATAGTACTTGCTTTGGATCATGAAACCCTCTTTACCCTGTTAAATAATTATGTCTCAACAATTAGCTGCTTCTTTCACCAATTCTCACCAATACAAGATTCAGATTAATACATTATCAGCTCATCACTTGGTGTACTGTTGTAGGAAGATGAATAGGCAGCTGACTAAAAGGGAAAGAAGTTTGAAAGAGGTTGGTTAATTAGTGCTTCTTTGTTAACATTTATTCTTTTGGAAGCACTTACGGAAGTAGTTATTGTTTAGTAAAAAATCAAATTTTTTATATTAATTATACTATTTAATTAAGTCATCACTATTTGTCAACAAAAAAATTAAGTCATCACCCATTGGGTGTGGCGCAATTGGTTAACACAGGTTGCGTGAGTGGAAAGAGGTCTCGGCTTCGATCTCCACTCAACACATCTTTGGGGAGAGCTGAAATCTTTAACCTGTGAACAAATCTCGAATGAAGATTAGTATGGTCACAAGGCTTAAAGGTGTCTATCGCAATAATGCGAGACTGCTCATGAACTCCATGGTCTAACAAAAAAAAAATTAAGTCATCACTATAAAGGTAAGTAGGGGATCTATTCTCTGTCTACTGACTTGGACATTAGTAAAAAAATTTAGTTTACTTTTACTTCTTTATCATTATATAATTTAATGAGAAAAAATATGAATTTTTGATGATTTGACATGTTTTTATTGAGTATGCAACTATTTTTACAGACCCAAAAGTGTTTGACCTTAGGTATCGTTTAA
>JAYMSZ010003800.1:0-10165 GCA_036897665.1 Pelargonium citronellum | reverse complement strand
TTCCTATAGACTTCAGAAACATCATTTTGGATGATAGTTTAGGTCTTTGTCGTATTCGTAGAGGTAAACTGCTGGTGTAATGTTTACTTATTTTATTCGCTTGTTTGCTTGCATTTCACATAGTACCTTATTGTATTAGGTGCATTCTCTTTGAGGAGGTAAGGTTTCCTATGTCCCCCTCCATTTTTTGTATCTTTTATCATTTATTTTATTATACAGGTAGTGGTCCGACCAAACCCCCCACCATACGAGGTGGCGTTCTTCAAAAAAAAAATTATTTAACTATTTTAGGATAAGATCTAGTTTAGTTATGGGTTGATTTTATTTTGTATAAATAATGTAGTATGGTTTGTTTTAAGGTACCAATTGATATTGAAAATTCATATTTGAGATTGTGATCTCTCTAATTTCTTCTTCTTCCCCTATTCGTCTATAATTTCTCCCGTTTTGTCTGAATTTTATATCTTCTTCTCATTCTTCATAATTTTTTGTCTTATTTCTTTTTAATTTTTCTGATTTCAATATTGTCCTACATCACACTTCCAAATGTAAATTCTTGTTTTGCAGATCCATGGGACACTGGGATATGCTATTGGAATTGCTGAAGTGACAACTATGCGCAACGGTTTGTGTGTTTTCTCTAGTAATTTGCGCGACCGTGCGACACTTAGACAATTCTTGCACCCCGCGTGCTAATCTAAATAAGTCTTTCCACTTGCAAACTAATAAGCGGGCACAAAGATGAGTAGCAAATAAGAATGAAATGCAAAAAAAAAAAAAAAGTTTATTTTACACAAAAGATGTTTACAAAATGAAAAATGAGGCCCCACTTATTTATTACTAGGTCCTATCTAAAATGGAATGATAGAATTAAATTTACATAAGCATAATCAATGGCCAAGATTTGTCATCTAGAGATTTTCTACTCTTCTAGCAGACATCACATGACTCTATAATAATTAAGAAATATCCTAGAAAAAGTGGGTTTTTTGATCGGCGATGGTTCAATCTTCTCTTATTGAATAAACTCAGATCTTTCTGAGGAAAAAACGGGTTTTCTCATCAGGACGGTGAGTTGGATTTCTTGTCAAGTGGGCAAGTTTGGATTTCTTGTCATAAGGGCAAGTTTGAGTTTTTAGTTGCTTTGTGTGGAGTGTTGTGCGGCGGTGGCTGTCTCCGGTCAGGAGGTGGAGGCGATTGTTAACTCATAGTGGAGGTCGAGTCGGAGGAGTAGCTCACTTGGTTCAGATCGAAGAGGAGGCTTCCAGTCTCAGTGCTTTTGGTTTAGCTTTCAGAAACATCCGACTCATCTCGGGTAGTTTTATTGATTTTTTTGTTTGTTTGTGATAATTCTGCGATTTTGTGACTCAAGCACTTGCTCAGTCTGCGATTTTTATGTGAGGCTTTAATAGTTGTATTGGTCTTCGGATCCCTTTAGTAATTGTAACTCTCTTGATTAAATTGTTTTTTGTTTGAGCTAAAAAAAATCCTAGAAAAGGTAAAAAAGGAAGTTTTTAGAAAGTTTTACAAGTGTAAGGCAATTTGCAGATTCTATGGTTCCTTGGGTTGGGCTTGCACAAATTGAGCCTTATATTTGGGTTTGATCTTCTCGGGTATCATTTTACATATGACATTCACATGTGCAAGTCTTGCATTTTAACGATCTATCCAAGCCTTTCTAGATTCTACCATATGTGCAGGTGTTGCCTTTTTATCATCCAATCAGAAGTTTGTGTCACGTACATCCAGTCCGTGACATATCACATATGGATAAGATGCTGACATATCCCATGGATACTGTTTCAAAGAGGATGTCAATGAGGACACTGGACAGGGAGTTCACCAAAGTATAGAAGCCAAGTGGATGCAGCGATCCAAATACTCAAAAAAGAAGGATTGGGAGCACTGTACAAGAGTGGTGGAGCTGCAATATTGTGTGCAATGATAGTGGTGGCTGTGTTTAATCATTTCAACTGCATGTACCCTTTAGTGAAGAAGAAGAATGATTGTTGATAGTCTATGGACATGCACTATTTGCACATTAATCCATCTAGTCCTTAAAATGCACAATTGATCCAAAACCTTTCTACTCTTCTTTCCTGGAACCTTTGACCATGTCCTGTTCTCTAACTCATTTGACAAAATAATATTCTCTATTATAAAGCTCCAGGTATTGGTGGCCAACCAGTTTTTTATCAAGCAAAATGGGACTGTGACACCATTTCAATCTTATCATATTACCAAAAGGAGATAAGTTTGATTTAAGAAACACACATTAGTCCATATAAATAGGGTTGTAAAACTGCATCATGTTTTGTATTTAGTAAGTAAAATGTTGCAGTCAATGACATGATCAGCTTGGATTAGTCTAGCAACCAAAACCTAATCTCCACTTAAATTGATTTGCATTGGTGGGTACCTTCATATGCCCCAAATTTGCTTCCCTACAATTATATGTATAAATGTATGACATTCCCATATCTCTCTCTTGCAACCAAACTTCAGCTCAAAGCAATATATAGCAGGATCCAATATACTGATAGAGCACAAAAGTCACCAAGAAAATGAAGGAAAATGGAAAGAAGGAAGGAGAAGCAGCATCAGAGGCTGGTGAATCTCCCAGTCCTAACAAGCTGGACTCGGGGCCAAAACCCGGCATTAGAGCTCTCTCAATGCTAGACTTGATTCTCCGATCTCTCGCAGCCATAGGAGTCCTGGGAAGTGCACTGGCCATGGGAAAAACCAGCCAAACTCTTCCCTTTTCCACAAACTCCACCCAATTCAGGGCCGATTATGATGACATTCCCACGCTCACGTAAGTGTCATCGTCCTGCCTGTTCCTATCATTTCCACAAAAGACCATCTCAACTAAAAGCTTAAGCTGATAGTTGAAGGCCCAATATTAGTTTTATACTTTAACACGCCCCCTCACGTGGATCTTTCGTTACCAATGCTCTGATAACATGTAATCTCAACTAAAAGGTTAATTAAGATGATAGTTGAAGGCCCAATATTAATTTTATACTCTAACAGAAACTAACATGATATGTTACATACATATCATCAATCTTTAGTAGCTAATGCATTTTGTTTCGAGTTTTTAACAAGAATACTTATTTGTCATTGGTATCTGTCAAACAGGTTCTTTCTGATTGCAAACTCAATTGTGTGTGCCTATATTGTTGTGATCTCTATCCCCTTATCAATCTTGAACATCATCAGGAGTGCATTAAAGAATACTAGGATACTTTTGGTCATCCTAGATACAGTAAGCAAATTGTTTATATGTTATGCACATGAAATCTATGCGATCAAGAGCAAAAATACAATAAGTTACCTTAACATGACATTGTTAATTAACATGTTTTTGCAGGTAATGCTGTCTCTTCTCACTTCTAGTGCTGCAGCAGCAGCAACCATTGCTTACCTTGCACACAAAGGGAACTCCCAAGCCAATTGGCTTCCATTTTGCCAACAATACAACTCCTTCTGTTCGCGCATTTCAGGAGCTCTCGTTGGCTCTTTTGGCGCTGTGCTCGTGCTTATGACGCTCATCATCACATTATCTATCACTATCTCTCGATGCTAGCTAATCGTTAGTGCTAATTACAATCACAACGTAGCAATATTGATCTATATATGATTATAAGTTCATCATCAAGTCGGTCATTTTGTAAGATGTCAAGCCCCCAAACTACAGAAAGTGGCATATATATAATTGCTACATCATTGTATCTAAGTGACAGTCTTTTATTCATGTCTAAATCCTAAACTTCAATTTTTAGGGGCTCTGGTTTTTACTTTATTACAATAGTCCTAAAATTTCTGCATCTTACACAAAAAGTAACCATTTGTGCAACAAAAATATGAACATAAATGCATGAAATTCAATAGTTACCATCATATATATGTACTGATTGAATAAACATCTGGGAATTTTCATTTAATTACAATAACATACAGAAAAATTTAAAATTCTCATATCCCTCTCCACCAACATATTTATAAGTAGAGCCTAATTGCACTACAATAATGCAACAACCCTATCTATTGATTCCAATGTCTTCTCATAAAACAAGTATGATTCATACACTTTTGGTGTCCGAACATAATGATCAAACTGCAAAAAAAGAAAAGAAAATAACAATTAGAACAAAATAAATGCAACACTTTAAGCCAACATGAAACACCAATCATTTTCAATTCCAAGATTATGGGAGCCAAAAGAACATTTGCATATATAGATCTCTCATATTCTCAACGCACCCGTGTCTGATAACTATCAGACGCTAGGACACTCAGATACTCTTGGTACATGTCCCCCAATTTGTAAACAATATTTTTATGGCACGTTACGTTTTCTAAAAATGAATTGATTGAACGAGTTCCACTCTGGAACACATTTACAAACATGAGTTGATACCCCTTAATCCTTATATGCACTAATATGAAAAATATAAATTATCATTTACTATGTCGTGTTCCGTGTCTCATACTCGTGTCTATGAAACATAGAAGAATGTAACAGAATGGAACATACCTCGGCCATGTTATCGACCAATTCATTTGCCATTTTAACAAACTCCTTGCGGCGGCCTTGGGGAAGTGTAGAAAATGCGTTTTTCAAGTCTTGGCTAAGGTATGATTGTTTCACTCTTATGTAAAATATGACATACCTCCAAGACATGGTGTCTATCATCTCCCTCAGGCTGTGCAGTCCCTCGGCGGTCTGCCGGATTCTGGCCACCGCATCTTCCGGCGACAGCCCCGGCATGAAGAACTTTTCGAGCATGAACGATCGTGTGCCCCATTTCTGTTCTTCCTCAGCTAGTGATGCCTGTGGCGTGGTGGCATGTAGCCCCACTAGTCCCACCGAGGTAGCCAAAAATGTTGTCCCTATTAATTTTCTTCTGCTGGCCACATTTTCTCCGGATGATGCTGCTCGGACTATTGGCTGGCGGGGGGGAGGTTGGGGCGTGAGCGCGGAGGAGCACGGTGGTGGAGGAGGTGCTCATGGTTTTGGATAGAATATGGAAATGTATTGTAGCGTCACATATTGTGATAGAAAGCTGTGGAGCTCGTCCAATTAGAACCTCAGCTTTTCTTGGGCCTAATAGAGCTAGTTATCATCTATTTTGGGCCCAAGCCCAATGGGTCAAGCCTAGAGGTGGCAGTCGTCGGATCGGATTTAGTTCAAATTTCGAACAGATATGATCTGATGGATCCGATTAGATTTTTCGAATTGGATAGGATCGGATCGGATCAGACAAATCCGCACATTTTACACTAAAATAACCGGATCTTTTCAATCCCATCATATTTTTCTCGTATTGAAATTTAGATGTATGCGGATTCGAATCCAGATTCCGGGTTCTAGTCAAGCCCAACCAAGTGACTGAAACGGAAGGTTTGGTATAGTCATGTGTAGTGTGTGACACTGTCGAGCTGCGAGAGAATCTTGGCATGGCCTCCTCTGTTGAGTGTGATCGAATAACGGAATTTTCTCGAGAAAAGTACCGTTTTTTTCTGGGAAAATCTGATGGGGAAGATTGGGATGTTCGATCTCGAGGAGGAGTATGCGTTCTACGGGGCTTATCATAGCAACCCAGTGAATGTAGCCATACACATGGTGTGTGTTTGGCCCATCTTCTTCACGGCTCTGGTTCTTCTCTACTTCACTCCTTCTCTGTTCCATCTTCCTCGAGATGAGTTTTCGCTGTTTGGTTATGTGCTTTCTAATGTTGGGTTCCTGGTGGCTGTGATCTATTCCGTGTTCTACGTTTGTTGGGATGCTAAAGCTGGTTCCTTGGCTGCTCTGCTCTGTATGGTTTGCTGGGTGGGTAGCACTTTTCTTGCGAGTCGGCTCCAGTTTTCTCTGGCTTGGAAGGTAATTCGGTGTTTTGTTGATGAACTTGAGATGGGTTTTGTTTATTTTCTGGAAATTTTGGGTATTGCGTTGAATTTACATGGAATCAAAATTGTTTTTTTTAGTATTATTGGATCATTTGGGCAGCTTTCAGTTAATGCATTTGATAGTCTATGGAGCATTTGGAAAATTCTTGGGAAATTGAGTTGTGCATTGTGTTCATATAGGATTTGAGTTTAGTTGAATGAGTGGATACATTCTATGATTTGTTCCAAAAGCTGCAATTTTTTGGTTCTTTGAAATTGCTGTTCTTGAAAAAGGCTACACTGTAATTGCTCAAATGGATTTCATGAATCATTACTTTAGCCATTATTCAGTAAGACATAAATGTAGCTGGCAACTTCTTCACAAAAATTGAACTGGTTGGTGTGAACAGCATAGGAATTGGGTTCACCTATATGAAAGTGTGATTCCATTATGATATTTGGCGGTTTCTTTACCATAATTAAAGAAATTCTTTATGACTCATTTTTATAGGTAGTTCTGGTGGCTCAGTTAGTGTGTTGGACTGGACAGTTCATTGGACATGGGGTCTTTGAGGTAAGGAGTTGTGTTCTCTAAACTGTGACTAATGGCTGCTGATCATTTTTGCATTACTAAGTTTCAATGAACTCTCCAGAAACGAGCACCAGCTTTTTTTGCTAACCTCGCTCAAGCTTTTCTAATGGCTCCATTCTTTGTGCTGTTGGAGGTAATTTCTGTAACTTCAATATAGTCTGTGTTCACAAAATGATGTTTATCATATATATAATCTTAGATAATTGGATATGCTATCATTTTGTGCTGTTTCAGGCTCTTCATATCTTCTTCTGTTATGAACCGTACCCAGGGTTCTTTGCAAAAGTTCAGCGCATGATAGATGAAGAAAAAGAACGGCTTGATAAGAAACAGAAATTAGTTTCTTAGTTTCTATAGCAACTTGTGTTCCATTGTCGTGAGTATGCACCAGTTCTCATGAATATGGAAAAGGTGTCAAAATCATATGCTTTACATAGAAACCTTGTATGGTATAGTTTGAATGTTAATATGAAACTGTGTCGTGAATTTATCACATAGACTAATAAAATAAATATTACTATTAATATGTTAGTCTATCTCTATATTCATTTTTATTGGAATGCTTGGCCTCTAGCTAAATGCTATTTATCAGCATTATTCAGCTTCCCTTCTCCACTCAAACCTTGCTATCCTACAAGACATATATTATTGAAGTGCTTAAGAGGATTCAGGGGAAAGAAATTTCCACTTAGATTAGTATAATTTCCTTCTCATGACTAATTGAGCATCTGGCTGCATTTTACTGATGAAGGTGTTCAAATGCAAAAGTTTACTACCTCTAATATATGTTCTGTAAGTTCAGCGGGCTTGGAACTTTCTAGCATGAATTGCAATTGTAATTTCATAGTTTCAAATAGAGGAAGGTTAAGATTTTATACACATCTTACTTATTTAACCAACTCTTAATGTTACTTGATTATCATTTACTTTTCTCACCAGCTGACAGCACTCACATGTATTTAATTCATACTAAGACCGTCTTGATATTGTTAGCTTCAAACCATGCTCCATTGATAGAACTGTCATCATCCTATACTTCACTGGATGATTAGGCACCAAACTGAATTTGAAAAATCTACCTAAAATGGCGAGTGCCATTTTCATTTGGAGATATGCAGAGTCCTTCCCAAGGCATATTCTTGGACCAGCCTGGAAAAAAGAAAATAAAAGAAAAGAAACATGAATTTGTAAACACTAGGTAAGTATTAAATCATGATTCAAACATTCTTTAAACTAACATAGGTAACTAAAATGCAGTGAATGAGACTGTCTGATCTTTTGAACTTACCTGAAATGCAGTGAACTTGAAAGGAGATGCATTCTGGAAAAAACCTTCTTTGAGCCATCTTTCAGGTTTGAAAATAGCTGCATCAGGGCCCCAATTATACTCCATTCTACCCATTGAATATGGGACATAGGTAACCATACCTCCTGCTTTTACTTTGGTCCCATCAGGCAAGACATCGTCTTCCAATATACCCTTAGGGTCCTGCATCATTCAAATTCTTGTTCATTGAGTGTGTGCGTGGGAGGAACTTAATTTTCTATATTCCAATACATTTCATGATTTTTAGGTGACAGGGATGGAAAAGATACATACCTGAGGAACAGCTGGGTACAATCGGAGTGTCTCTGTGATCACTGCATGCAGATAATATAATCTCCCCAACGAATCATAGTTCAGCAGTCCAGCAAATTGTGTTGCTCTTTGACTGAATGATTCGGGATCATCAGTCCCTTTCTGAAGCAATGTAACATTCTCTTCTTTTGCTCTATCTTCTTCGAATTTTATGAGCTCTGAATACAGCTTCTCAGCTACATGGTCATGTGTCATTAGCAGGTATATAGCCCATGAGAGAGTTGTTGCTGTAGTGTCTCGGCCAGCAATTACAAAGTTCAGGACAACATCTCTGAGGCTTTTGTCGGTAAAATTGTTTTCTGGATCTTCACCCAACACAATGAATCTTGACAATATATCATGTTTCATCTGATATTGACCATCACAAAAATAAGTTAGTTGAATGATATGAGTAGATAGCATTGAGGCGTGCTAAGCAACTTGAACTTAAAGTTCCATCATGCATGTTACCTTAATGTTCTGGTTAGTCTTTCTTAATTCCTCCATCTCTGCTTTCCTTCTTCTTATGACAGAATATGTAAAATCATCAATGATTTTGATGCTCTTGTCGAGTAGAGCTTCTGATCCTGCATTGAGAAATTTCTTTATTTTCCACAACGGGTCTATGAACCTAAGAGTCACAATGATGTTTGCCGTGTCAAAAGCTTTAGCAAAGCTATTTTCAGGTAAATCAGGAGCCAAAGTTCCTATTTCTACCCCAAATCCAACTTTACATATCGAGTCCAGAGTCATCCTCATCAGCAATTCCTAGAAAACAGAATTTCCAAGTTCCTCCATGTTAGACATAACAGTAAAAACTTTTTTTTTTTCACATTTCCATTGCATTTGAAAAAAAGTGTAGAAACCATATTTATGTGATGAATGAAGAAGAGTTTTTTTTTCAGTCACCTGCATGTCTACTTCTTGGTTGTTAAACGATGCCCGAGATAGAATACTAGAGAGCTTCAGGCTATAATCTCTGAAGACTATGGTGCTGAAATCCCTTAGGTTCTTGGATGCAAACTCAAAGCTTGCAGTTTTTCTCTGTTTCCTCCAAAGCTCACCATCTACATTAAAGATCCCATTTCCAAGCAGCACTTCCATATATGAATGATAGACCTCACCCTTTAAAATTTCGTATCAATCTCTCTTTGTCAAAACTAAAGACTTAAAAAGATAAGCTAGCTAAGCAAAAACGAAATGCATTGAAGTTTCAAGTTTGGCATGATGTTAATGCAGTGCAATACTGGGGGAAAGCAAAAGACCTTGAGATCACAAGACTGATTTCTTATGATCTTGAGGTCACAAAAACATCATCCTACAAAATAAGGGCAAGTATGTATATAAATGACCCTCCCGAGACCTAACCATGCATGGTGGGAGTCTCGTAAGCTAGGCCACCCCGCCTTTTTGAAGATTAGAAAGAAGAAAAAAAAAACATTATCACATAGGAAATTGTGGTCATGCTACATTTCAACTATGTTTGACATTTGTGTTATGGAAAAATAGGTTGGGTTGTTATAGTACCTTTGGATAATTTGAAAAATTGGTCTTGAGGACATGTTCTACATTGGCAGGATCTGCAATGTAAGTGTAAGTGGTGAAGGGCATAGGAACCACAATAGTTTTCAACTCTGCAAGATACTTGACGAGCCAATCATGCATCTGATCATAGTTCATAAGCTGCTCGATTGCTGCCCCAACAAGCGGCCACGTCCTGGGGCCTTTCTTGTTCCTCTGGCTCCATCTGTGGATGAAGATCCATGACAGAACCATGCAAGCCACCATCAACATGTTCATCTTGTAACCTTCTGGTGAACAAGAAACTGGTATGAATCGACACTTTTCTTTCAGTTTTTGGGTAAACAACAAAACAAAAGTGGACTGTGATTTGGTGGCAGAAGAGTCATTGATGGGGTTGTTTTTTTATAAGTATAGAAAATAAGAGGTGATGAAGCTTATGAATTAGCTATACTCCAACAATCTTTGTATGTTTATAGGATATTTCGGGTTATAAAATGTATCATCTCTTTTGCATCCTTAAACAAAACTTAGCCTACTTC
>JAYMSZ010003799.1:0-10166 GCA_036897665.1 Pelargonium citronellum | reverse complement strand
CGAAGCCTCCGCCCCTCAGTTGGAGCACCCCGGTGCCGCCATCACCGACCCCATCTGGAGCACTCTCTGCCTTATCAAAAACTCCAAACTCATACAACAATGTCTGTTGTGCTGGTTCTTCTCGGCGAGAATCACAAATTCGATGAACATCTTCGTCTCCAACGACTCTTTTGCTAGCGACGTCGCACCTTCCGACGAAGCCTTCATTTCCGCCACGAGCTTCGATAAGCTTCTCGTATCCATCAAGACCGCAAGCTCAAAATAGAGAATTTTCGAATTCAATAACCAAACAAAAAATTTTGATAGAGAATTTGGGGTTTGAGAGACCAAGAATGGTGACTATCGTTTGTACTGAAATGAATTCCTGCAAAAATTGAAGAAGAAGGTCAAAATTGAGGAAGATGGTCAAAATTATAGGGGTAGAAATGTAAAATTATATATAATTTTTATTTTTAATTTTAAAATTAACGGAGTTAGTTAGTTTTGATAGAATTCGTCGGTTTTTTAACGGCAGATACTGACGCAGAATAAAACGAATAGTTCAAAGACCGTTCAAAAACAAAATAAAGTTCGGAAACTAAAAAAAATCTTTTACGGAACAACAACTGCATATATGAAGATGAGCAATACCAACATCGATTGCAACAAACTCATGAGCTTCGAGCGAAGTACTTAGGGACTGTAGATTAGATTCCAACCCGAGCAACTCTCTGGTACTGTTCCTAATCACACTCCTTTGCAAATTTTGCATCTTTACCCTTTTTTTGTTTCACATTTCTGACACCAATTTGTTCGGAGTCGAATAGATTCTTCTCAGATGTTTCAAATTCAATAAAAGCACTCCAATTACCACAACACAAAGAAGAAGAGAAAAGGCTTTGACAGCCATGGCCGAGATCGCCAACGATTTGCCCAGGAAAAAAGGCGTAGATCGCTACCTGAAGCGCCAAATCCTCGGAGAGGGCACCTATGGCGTCGTCTACAAGGCTTTAGATACCTTGGTAAGCATTATCTAATTCTAGTCCCAGGAAATTTTCCTAAAACAAAGATTAGGCACTGTTTGTTTCCCAGGAAAGTTCATTTGGGACCATTTTGATCCGAATAATGGAATTCGGATGAATTGGGATTCTGTGTTTAGTGTTATGAAGGAATGGGTTTTGATTCATTTTGGGATGAATTTGGTTTGGGGATCAAAAAGAGTATATGAATTTACTAGTGGAGTTTATATGGCAAAATTTTGCTGCAAAAATATTAAATTTGATGAATTAAGGATAAAAATTTCAGTGTAGTAGTGTAATGAACTTGCGGTTGTGAGGTGTTTAATTTACTTATTTATGTATTGTTTATTTCCTAGGAAGTTTATTTGGGAAAAAATTTGTGCTAATATGTTAAATTTGGATGAGCAGAATACTTTTTGTTTGTTTGTTTAGAGTGCACTGGGTTCTTAATTTTGATTCAATGCTTATGCCTTATGGTAGTGTTTAACTATTGTAATTGTGCAGACTGGGCAGGTCGTGGCTATTAAGAAAATTCGACTTGGGAATCGGAAGGAGGGTGTGAATTTCACTGCACTTAGGGAGATTAAACTACTGAAGGAAATTAAACATCCACATGTGATTGAGCTGATTGATGCATTTCCTCACAAGGGGGACTTGCATCTTGTTTTCGAGTACATGCAGACTGATCTGGAGGCTGTTATTCGAGATAGGAACATTTTTCTTTCTCCGGCAGATATCAAAGCATATATGCAGATGACCTTGAAAGGGCTTGCATTTTGTCATAAGAAATGGGTGTTACATAGGTAGGGTAGTCTTTCTAAATAGTGTTTTTATGCTTGAGTATGTTATTTATGGCTGATTTTTTTTTAAATTATTTTTTTTATCAGAGATATGAAGCCAAACAATCTTCTCATTGGAGAGAACAGGCTGTTGAAACTGGCGGATTTTGGTTTAGCACGTGTCTTTGGGAGCCCAGATCGCAAATTCACCCACCAGGTAATGTGTAAAGATTGTTATGAAGTTACTGATATCAGTATGCTTCTCTATGATTATGAAAGTCCTTTGCTCTGGACTCCAAGTCATTAGTTTTATTCAATCCTTTTGCACCTAACATTTACTATTTATTTATTTTTTTTAAGAAAATACTATCTGGTGGTACCTTTAAACAATTGAAATGAAAATATTCTTCCTGCTACTGGTAAAAGCCAACCTTTTAGCTGGATAATGTTGTTTCATGCTTTTTTGATGATTTGCTTTCATCTTAAAATAGTGAACATACTGTTAGTCATGATAAACCCTCTCAACCGGTTTTTAGATATGACATGTTGAAAGTAAGATGAAATTGGTATTTTGCATTTGTTGATATAAAGATGGATGCTTGCTTGAATGGTAACAATGGATAATTAAAATTCAATAGTCATCTCACCCCTTATTTGTGTCTGCATTCCTTTGGCTTGCTCACTTTTAATTACAAAACTTTTTTGTGTCGAGAGTTACTGATTCAGCAAGGACTCAACAGTCAACTCTGAGACTTAACTAACCTATTTACATAATTATGGGTAATATGAATGTTTTTCATGCAGTTTTTTTATTTATATAACAATCTCTTGGCTATTATATTTCTATTACTCTTCAGTATACGAGCAAGTGCTTGAGAAATGTCATTTCCTTGTAATACTATAGTTCAGAGACGCCTAAATCTAATATCCATGTCCCTATATTTAAATTTTTGGGCACTGTCAAACCTTGGCAGTTATCATCTCTGTAGTCCACAAATATGATTCTTGGAGTAAATAGAAAAGATATAGCTGTTATTTCTCTCATGATTACTTTTCAAAATGGAGGTTGTTATTAAGTATAAGGACATAATTCTTTTCAAACAGGTTTTTGCTCGATGGTATAGGGCACCTGAATTGTTATTTGGCAGCAGACAATATGGATCAGGGGTTGATGTCTGGGCTGCAGCTTGTATATTTGCCGAGCTTCTCCTTCGTAGACCATTTCTTCCGGTAAATCTTAAATCATGGTAATTGTTTCTTTTGGTTGATTGCCTTATTATTGTTATTATTTGTCTCCTCCAACTTCTTTTTGGCTGAGGTTTCCCATATTCTTAGCCCCCTAACTTCCAACTGCTAGCAAAATATTTGGAGTCACCGGGAACGCTCCCTTGTTTATTGGCTCGCTTACTCAACTTATCAGAAAGATGCAATATTTGAATATTGTTTCATTTTATCTTTTTTGATAAAGCATCTGTGATAAGTTATAGAGTTTAATTGTTCAAGCAATATTTCGAGCTCTTGTCTACTAGCTGAGTATCATGTGCAATTGCACACACATGCTAGCAGAATGAAACTGCTTTGTTGAATGGACCATTTTGGTACAAGTTTGAATTAAAACATTGTCCATCCACAATTTTTCACTCTGTTTTACTTATCATATGAGAAGTTGTTATTGAACTAGTTAAATTCATCAAACTTCGATTTGAAGAACACGTTGAAGCTTCAAGTGAACTACATATTAGATGTTTAACGAAGGATAAAACTCTTTAGTCATCCCATTCGACAATTTTGTTGTTGCATCTTCTTTGGTGCAAATAACCGAATTGTAATGCTGATCTTTCTTTATGTATAACAATAAAACATTGGTAGCTTGCTTTCATCAATCGTTTGCATCGCCAAGTAATCGTTTGAACCCCATGTTACTTTTCTGTTCTTTCTCTTTATTGTGAATTTTCCTTAACTAGACTGTTGGACTTTTGACTGTGTACGCGGAGGTTTATGACTACAGTGAAAAGTAGAAACTAGAGAGCTATCAGCTAAACCAGCTTGGCCAGAAGGGTATGGGTGGGGATACAAGAGGAGAGCCAATAATATTCCCTTTTATAATGTTCTCTTTTTTCCTTAGGAATTTCTATTCTCGCTGACTTACAACTCTGGTAGTTATATCTATAAAAATTCTTTGTCAACAAATAGCTAGATAAGAAGTGCTACGTGTATTTGGACTCATTGCCCCTGCAAGAAAATTTCAAATTGAAGCTGGGAAAATGTTACTATCTAAAAATATAAAAGAAGATAAAGAGAGCTGTGGAGCCATTTATACATTATCAGGATATATGCACCCTGAATGAGCAAACCAGTTTTCTAGTGTGAGGTCTACCTAATCCCAAACTATTTGGCCCATAACAAATTATATGGAAGCATACCTCAATCCTTAGGACAAAGCCCTACTTGAATAAGAGGACCTGCATTACTAATCAAACTTTTGACAGAACCTCGCTGTATCACTAATCCTCCATTTTACGCAGTATCTGTTTGATGTGTGTACTTAGGTGTCATGTAGTTTGTGTCATATGCATCAAGTCACTTCCTGACTATTTCTCAGTGGCGTCATCTGTAGTATATCGGTTCATACGTTTGTAGCTTTCTATGGTGTGAGGTAATATGATCCACAATATACTAATGCTTTCCTTACGTTTGACATGTTGTAGTTTCATTTACTTTATGAAAACATATGAAAACAAACTAAAGATGCTAACCTATGAAAACATTCGGTACTTTGCTCAATAGAATTGGCAAGAGCGTGCCATCCTGGAAAAGCATGTTGTACAATATACAACTCTTTTATGTATTGCTGGCTAAAAAGGGGAAGCTGCACATAGAAGATTGCTAATGTTCATGTGCCAGTAGACGTTTTTATGTAAAAAATGAATTGTTAATTTGATGTATATTTTGATGATACTTCCTGCATGTGATTCATAGGTTAGAATCTTTAGTTTGTTTTGTGTTCTAACTCATGAAAGGTTTCATTGACCAGGGTTCCAGTGACATTGATCAATTAGGAAAGATTTTTGCAGCTTTGGGGACACCAAAGCCATCTCAGTGGCCAGACATGGTATACCTTCCTGACTATGTGGAATACCAGTATGTTCCTGCACCTCCACTACGTTCCTTATTTCCAGTGGCAAGTGATGATGCTCTGGATCTTTTAGCAAAGATGTTCACCTATGATCCAAAAGCTAGAATTTCTGTGCAGCAGGCACTAGAGCACAGGTAAGTACATACTTCATATCATTGTTTTTTTATTCCTCCCTCTGTCCCAAAATGAATGTCCAATTTCTCTATAAAAAATTTCCGAAAATGAGCGCCGCACTTCGCTCTCGAAGAAGTTAGTTGTATGCATGAATTACTAACAACATCCCTTGGTTGTGAAGAGAAAATAGAACACCAACTTATTCTTAATTTTTGCATAAAATGAAAAGTGGACGCTCAATTTGTGACAAAGGAGTTCTAATTCTTCATCTGGAATGTTGATTCCATTTTCAATTAGAACATTTTTATTGATGTCATTTATTTTTCTCACTCTGCTAGGTATTTTTCGTCCGCACCACCTCCAACCGAACCAGCTAAACTTAGAATACCTGCATCTAAGGGGGATCTCAGCGCCAAGACATTTGATCTGAATCAACAGGAGAGTCCAGCTGTGTTGTCACCCCCAGGGAAAATAAGGAGGGTGATGGGTCCCGAGGGTTTTGATGGTCCTGGAAGCCAAGGTTTTCAAGAGCTCAACGAATGAGGCCCATGTTATGAATAATGTGGCCACATGATATTAGCGAAGCCAGAGCTGCTGTAAGGACTGGCAAAAGGCATTGATCAGCCTTAAATTTTTTAAAGAGAGTCCTCATAATGCTCATTTCTCTTATGTTTTACATTGATAACCAAAATGCAAAAGCTGAACAGGCTGAGAAGTAAAGAGAGGGATTCAGGGGTATTTGTTGCTCATTTGCCTTATACTTACATGTAGATTAGATTCTTCAATTATTCGATTTGCAGTTTGGGTAAAAATTGAATAAAAAGGATGAATGAACATTGGATTCTTTCATGGCAATGAAATTGTATTAACGGAAACAGGAAAAGGAGTTTGTTGATTCATCCAGACAGAGATGGTGATTGAGGTGAAAACGTTATACTTCATTTGTCTCAAAATGAGTGTTCTGTTCCTCTTAGAGTTTTTGTCTTAAAATGAGTATACTGAGTACATCAACGAATGGATACGATCTTCCTGCCAAACCGAAAACAACATAATGGAAAAGCTTCAAGCTACCACTCAAAAGAAAGAAATAAGGCATACAATTTATAGGTACCTCATGCCATACAAGTTGAACAAAAATGGGTTCCCATCTTTACTCGGCAATCTCATACTGCACTTGGCTTAAATAAAACAGACCTACAACATGCCAAGAGTAGGTTATTACATGATCCACTGAAAGGGCATTGGTGTACAGAAAGATCAATGTCTCACTTTTTTTTAACCATTTGTAAGTCTTGACTTAAGAATATGCCTACAACAATTAAATTGCTGTTTCACCTTTAAAGCAATACATTCTTTTATAATAATGATCTAGAGCTGAGAATGAAGCACATCACAGTTGAGACAAGGTCTTTCCATTGATGTAATCAATAACTTCGCCAACTTTTTGGCCGAGTGCAGCAGTCACAGCTGCCAAATTCTGCAGGAATTCCTCCGAGGTTGGTTTGTCACCATCTACTATATCAGTCACAGCTTTTATGAATATTGTAGGGACCTTGAACAGATCAACCACATAGGCAATTGCTGCTCCCTGAGTTCCATATCGAGGGAAAAGAACTTACAAAGTCAATATAGGAAGACAAGCAACATGTCATATCATTTATGGCATTGCGAAAAACAAGATACATGAAGTTATCGCTAGCTCCTTGTATCATATTCTTTTAAAAGAGCGCATTATTTGAAAACTGAAAAGAACATGGAACATGGTTACTCTATGTGGAGAGAGAGAGAGAGTACCCAACGTGGAACAGATTTTGCTGTTGCATTCTCTTTTCTTTTACATAATACTATAATTTGTTTGAGGGTAAAATAGTTTTACACCCCAGGTTCCTTACCTGATTTTTTGTTTTTGTTTTTGTTTGTTTTTTTGAAGACTTAGACTAGACGAAATTGTAGTTTACCCTATATGAAGATTCTAGCCCCAAAAAACATTTTTAATCCGGCTTTGGAATCTGTATGTGACTTTTCTTGTTTCTCACTCTAACTCTTGTTTTTCTTCACTATTGTCAACTTATTTATCTTCATCATATTCCTCTTCTTTTTTATCAAATTATTTGGAAATTTTAAAGTTTAAGAAAATTCACATACTGGCACTAGAATCTGAAAAGTTTGTTTAGGAACTGACTCTAAAAATTGACTGTACAAGGGTGCGCAACTATTTTGCCTTTATATAAAAGGTAAAAAGTAACTCATAAAAACCTATAAATATAATTGAGATACATGACCGAGAGTAGATGTCTAAATACAGAGACTCCAAAACCTAAGTAGATTCCTTCCCAGCTTTCTTGACTTACACCTTGCCAAGAGCCATTTTAGAAAATTTGACTCTAAGGCACTGCCATGACACTGATTATCCTATAGCAATAACACATACAGAATCATTGTTTGTTATGATACAAATATCTTACGGAAAAAAATCCCAAAAAAGCACATTGCATAGCCTCATTTTCTTCACTGATGTGTCACCTTAGTTCTCTACCTATCGTGGCGCATTTTCCATAGCTATCATGTACGATATTTATGGAGACAAAAAATCGCTTATATAGACAAGGAAAATACTTCACAAATTTCAAAAGGAAGCAATTATCCATAACCCTTTTTGCACAAAAGATTAATGAGATATGGCATAATTAAAAGGTTACCTCCATGTCTTTAACTGTAGCGTCATTTGCAGTGATTGCTGCTTCATCCTGTGGGGACATATCTAGGGAGTCACCAGTGGATAATTTGCCAACCTGTAACATGCACAAAAAATTCTTGAAGAGACTTTGGAGTCATCCAAGTGACTTCAGATATAAAGAGGAAAAGGTACAAATACAAACTGGAAAAGAGAACAATCCAAGAGGTAACGGGTAAGGAATAGCCTTAGAGTCAGATATACATACAATTAACAATTCACGTGATGAAATGCATAACTTTTCAAGATATGCTAAGTATCCATGCTGAACACTTGTTACATTCCAAATTTTTGGGAACTCTAGAAATAATACGTATGAATTATCTTTCTTCAGTGCACAGTTTTCAAACTTAACTCATGCCCAATATGTAGCCATATAAATAGGCCTCAGACCTATCCCAAGCAATGGTAATAAGCGTTTAAAATACCAAAAAACTTTTCTTTTCCCGGCGGTAAAGACTACCATTAGAAGCAACTTACATGACACTTTGGGGTATCTTTTAAAAAGATAATTCACACATAAAGTGATACCCTAGGAATGATAGAAATACAAAAACCATCACGTCTCACCTCACATATTTAGGTAACAGTGACACATCACTTATCAAAGTATAGAGCTTCTTGGTAAGCCTCTCAAACAAAAATGCAGACTATTATCTATTAGTTAAACCAATTCATATTAATCAAGTATGAAATCATAATGAAAGTATTATGTCATCCAGGAAATATTGTGCACTCAACCAATATGTCGAGTTCTTTGTTTTGATGATGAGATGATAGTACTCAAAGAGAGCATAACATGTACCAACAATCCCATACACTGTACATTATTTCAGCATTAGGAATTATTTATTGTCTGTCTAGCAAACTGGAGAAGTGGTCAAATGAAACAACATTTGAACAAGGAATGAAGTATAATTAGTAACTTAAGAATACACAATGTTTTGAAATTTAAATAACTATGCATAAGCATTTTCCTGTCCAAGTGTAGCACTTACCTTTAAGTTTAGCTCTTTCAAAAGATTAGGGGTGGAGCAAGAACTACGGCAACCAGCTCCATACAGATCAAACACCTGCAGAAAAATGGAAAGAGTAGAAGTTGAGTGGGAGATGAAACTAAATATCACAAAATCAGCTAAAGCACTTTGCTTATGTAAATCATTCAGCAAGGGGTTCATAAAATTGGCACTATCTAATCACCTAGGAAACAGATACATTTTCAGTATAATTTGACTAGTTTGACATTTTTGAGGTTCAGAACACCAAAGTTCAATTATGGATCCACTGATCTAAACATCTAGAAAATGCAGTTCATAGAAGAAGAAAAAAAAAGTACACCAAGCCTTGACTTCCTCTTTTACCTGAGAAAATCTAAAAACATGGTACTGAATATAGTAGATTGGCAAAGCACAGCAAAACCATCATCATAGGATACATTGTTAGCATCTACTTCTCATACTTCAAAACAAAACTGTATACTTCAATATTGATATTCAATATAGAAAGTACAACTATTCATGATACACATACTTGGAGACCCCACTCAACAATATGAAACAAAATTAGAAAGAGAAAAGAAAAATAACTTTTCAATAAAAAACAAAACAGACTACTCCCACCAACAACCAAGCCTTATCCCAATCCACTTGGGGTTGGCTACGTGAATCCTTATGTAAAACTATATGAGATCCTTCACATGTATTTTCATCCCTATATAAGGCTACTGTATCCATTAAGTCTTGCACTATCATATCTTTCCATGTTATTTTTGGCATTTCAATGTCTATTTTGTTTCACCGAAATGAATTCCCTCTCTTTCCTTGCCAAGGGAACTAGTAATCTCATTGCCGATGTCTAAACAATTTTAAGCTATTTTCCTCATTTTATCCTCAATTGGTCCAACCCCAACTTTTGCTTTGAATAATTGACTGTTCTATCCTCCTTTGTATTACCACATATCCATATAAGCACTCTCATATTTGGAGTCCATTAGGAACCCAACACATGCTACATAACGTAATAGGGTGAACGACGATCCAATTATACTTAGCCTTCAACTTTGAAGGAATTCCCCTTTCACATCAAACCTCCAACACGGTTCTGCATTTCATCTATTCCAACCTAATCCCACTTTTAACACACTCTTCGATCTCCCAGTAACTCAATTGATTGACGGTACCTAAAATTGTCATTTTCATAGACTTGTTACCCTACTCTTATATACTTACATTCCGAGTATTTGGTCCTGGTCCTGGTCCTGCTTAGCTTAAACCCCCTTAAATTCTAATGCTTGTATCCACCTATCCCACTAGATTACTTCAATGGTAAAAAAATTGCGGGCAATAACTCATTTGGTCACCGTCCAGTAAACATAAGAACAAGAATGAAAATAGAGGAGCACATAC
>JAYMSZ010003798.1:0-10166 GCA_036897665.1 Pelargonium citronellum | reverse complement strand
TTTAAATCGCAACGAAAGCCAAAGTTAGGCTGCCAAACTTATGCTTTGTCTATTGAATTTATATTCAGACCACCATGCTGTTAGGCTAAAGTCAAGTTGTTGCTTGTGCCCTTTATATATGTTGTTGTCTTGTTGATAGCAAAAGTTATGGACGTGAAGGTTGAAATTTTAAAAAAGTACATGAGAAATGTTGAAATCTTTTGGATTTCACATTTGTCTAAATTAATGAGGTTGTAAATTTTTGGTGCCGATGAATATGTCGAGGACTTTCTAATTTACGCAACCAATCAATTTATAGTACTGAAAATAGTATTTTTCATGTTTCCGATGAGGGAAGATTGGGGATTATAGTTGTAAGCCTTCTGATTCTGTTTGTCTTTGTGTATTTTAGTGATTGATTGTTGAGAACTAAAGAAAAGTTTTGGACTAGATGACAAAATGTTAAATGTGCCTTTATATGTATCATTTTTTTAGTTTGAGCTATCAGAGGCTTTGGAAATTCGAACCCAGCAAAAGGTAGATAATCAAACATATTTCTTGATTAGATAGAACCCCAATTGGGCCCCAAATAAGAGATGAAAAAACCGAAAGAGTAGGGTTGGGAGATGAATTTGATATTCTATACTATGACTGCTACATCCAGGCTCCAGAACAACCATTACTTTTGAATTTCGCTAATATTGGGTTCTTTTATTAGAGATGGCCTTAAGAAGGATTTTTTATGATCAAATTATTTTGAAAATGAGGACTTTAGAGGAGGTGTTGGGATCAGTTAATCCATTCATATAGGTTTCACTGGTGCTCTCATGGGAGAAGGCACTGTATTGATACTTGATAGCTTATAAAAGTACGGGCTTGGAAAATATGATTCCACCTTCTGTGTTAACATTTTCTATTCCGAATTTTCCTTGAAATTCCTTTTTGGATCATATAGTAAGTTTTTGCTTGATCATGAAAACTAGATTTAATGCGTGAGTGTTGCAATTGGTTCTTATCCTGATAAGACGAGGAAAAGGTATGTGGCAACCATGCACTTGATTGTTAACTGAAGTGTGTGCATGCTTCAACTTAGGCCTGTACTTGTCAATTTCAGCTGTCCCTTATCCTATGAGTCATGATTCAGTGGTTCTGTAATTTTGAATGAACAATATTTTACTAATTGTTCATTCTGAAACTGAACGTAAATATGCCTAATACTTATGTATATGATAGTAATTAGCAAAACTTTCTAGTTTCATAATACAAAGACAGTGACAATAAGATAATCCAACAGGTAGGTCTGACAGCAGCAGACGTGGAGATAGCCGATTGGCTACGGAAGAATTACTCAAACAAGGACATCATTCTTGCTGTGAACAAGTGTGAATCTCCAGGTAAAGGGATTTTGCAAGCGTCTGAATTTTGGTCATTGGGGTGAGCTCTTCTCCTTTCCTTCTCTTTTATGAACCTTTGAATCAATTGTTAATGTGCATCGTTCATTCCCATAAATTGCTTGATGATATTAGAATCTATTAGATAGAGAACCATATATGCCTATTTGATGATGCTGATTTTTTATGCTATTTGATTGTGCTTGTTTTCTACACTTTTGGATTTTTACCATCTGCTAATCTGTGTTTGCATTTTATGATTAATCAATTTAAGTTAAAATTGAAATATTTGTTTGAGGTATGGCGTAGAATGTATATTAGTGGTGAGTTCAATCATAATAATTATTAACTTCTTGGATGGTTACATAGTTGGCAGTTGAATGATGCCATATCAATGGTCTTATTTTCTGTTAGTAGCATAAGTAATTATTTTTTATTATTTTCACTTTTATTTTATGAACCCAGTCCTCAGATATATTGTTTTTGGCTGGATTACCTGGAAATCTCCCATCACCATATTTTGGCTAGAAAGCAACTTATTAGCCTTTCCTAGCCAGAGTATGTTGAATGGTTGGGGACAGCCAGCAGCCATGTAATCATGTAGCAACTTCTTGTAACTAACTTCCCATCTCAAAATGAGGGTTCTCTTTTTCATTTTTGCAAAAATTGAGGATAAGTTAGTTAGGGTTAGTTGTTCCCGTTTATACTCCTATCTGTTATTGTTCAAGCAAACTCAAAGGATTTTAACCAGATTTCTTAGTGATATTGATGGCAATTCATGCATAACTAACCAAAAAAGAAAGTGGAGACTTGTTTGGAAAGGAGGAAATATTTGTCATTAGTGTCAATAGTTAGGCTCAAGTTAAAATTCAACTCTAGTAGCAAATTCTCTATTTTATTTGTATACTACATTGCCACATCTCTAACATTAATCAAACTAGATCCAAAAACCCATGTTGGTTGTTTGATGACTACCTTCATTTAGTGCGATCTTATTCTTGTTTTTGGCTTAACATATGTGATTATAAAATTAGAGTTGGACCTTCAACTGTCAATTTAAACTTTTATTTGAATTGGTCCTTTACATGGTATCGGAGTATATTTAGATTCAAGTCTTGGCCCGATATTGTAACCTCTTCATGTGGTCTTCGGCCTACTTGCAGGGCATGTATGTAGTGACCCATGTGTACAAGGAAAATACCTACATTAAAGGGGGTGTTGATTTAAAAAGCCTGAAATTGTGCACTTGTCGAGTCCCTCATGATAAAAGAAAAATGTGAGGTTGCACGTGAGATGGGGTGATGAAAGTGGTGATAATAGTCCTACATCGTAGAAATCGAACAATAATAAGCTACGTATAAATGTGCAAATGAAACCCTACTGTTGAGCTTTTAGTATGATAAGGTCAACCCATCGTATGTAACATAATATTTAAATGTGACATGGTATCTTTCACAACTGTAGCATGCCCTACGTGGGTCTCCAAATTATGAATAAAGGCTTCTATACTGCCATGTAAAGCTTCCAAAGAACGCTAAGAAGACTCCAATTGCTGAATTGTAGCATTGGTATCCTCCCTGCACATTGCCGAGATTGTCTAAGATGTGAAATTCCTTATTTACCCTCCCAGGGTCATTTTGTCAGCAGTCTGAAATTCACCAAACCTTCATTCTCTGAGATCCAACTTTTCATGGACCGCTTTCATGCATTCCCAAGACTTATTTAGTGCTTCAATAACCTGAACAAAAATTAAAGAACCCAAGCAAAAACACTCCAAAACCAAGCATAAGATTCCATGGAGCAATAAAAACATATTTTGAGTTGAAATCATACTAAATAACAAGAATTTAAAGAATACCTTTTCAATTTGAAGAGAGTGAAAACAAACATTTCATGTCATTTTAAGCCGGAAGCCATCATATTTATCACAATAAGACTAATTAAAGAATAAAATCGAGCTATCAAGTACCATACTAGATGTTGACCGTACCCAAGACATTTAACCGTACTCAACTCACACAAAAATTAATGTTCACTTCATCGGAGTACGTATCCAATACGTACCCAAAAGTACCCATGAAGTACTAGCATTTGGTAAGTACCCGGTACCAATAGGTCCTCCTAGGAGTACACGTGCTTCACTGGTTGCCACATTATCATTTGTTCACTTTATGTGAGTAAATATTTTCTCAATCTATGGAATAGGGGGCTTCACTCTCAAAACTTCAATTTCCATATTTTAAATCTCTAAATTCTCTCTCAAACACACTTTGCGTTGCTTTGATTTCACTTGATAGAGATGCTTACTCTTACGCCTAAGGTGAAATCCAGTGCAGACACATTGAGATTCATTTGACGATGTACTCTTCTTTGGTGTGTAGGCTCAACTTAAGATCTTAAGAAGTGGATTTGAGGGTAGAGTTAGTGGATTTGGACCTTGATTTGACCTCCTACCTTAGTTTAGTTTTTGTGCTTTTTTTACCCGTCAGAAAAGCTCATTTGCATCCTTCATCTTTCAAGGCACAAGATTTAATTGAAAATATTAACGACTTTGCACTTTACCATTGATGCTTGTCTTGAGGACGCAATATTTCTGATTCTCTATAGGTTTTGTAGAGTTGGCAATTTGGACCCGACCAACTTTCGGGTCGGGAAAACCCGCACATTTTATGCCTAAACATTTGAACATGAGCCGAAACCTGAGCAAACCCAAAGTACTGATTTGCTAGCTCGAAGGTTTTGTTTATTTTGCAATATAAATGTGATATTTATGTCAGTCGTTAGCTTTTCAACTGATAAATTTTACTCCTATTAAATCAAAATTTTAAAAAAGTTGCTCCTATTCATTCAACTGCACTTTAGATGTGGACATTTCTTTTTGTTGTAATACATTATGTGTAGATTGATAAGTGCCTTCTTTTTAACAGATCTCTCAGCACACAATTTATGAAATTTCTTGTTGCTTCTATCATCCTTATTTATGACCTTTTTGGTTGATCTAATAGGTTTTCACCACTTCCCATATCTGCTATATCTGGCACTGGAACTGGAACGCTTCTTGATCTTGTTTGCTCTGGACTTAAAAAGAGTGAGGTTTGTAAAGTTATAATCTGTTATTTTGTAAGTGCTCATGAGCTAATATTCATATGGGATCCGAATCGGTCATCTTATACTAAAAAATGAAATGGAAAACATGGTTCTTGCTATGGTAAATGATTTAACAGTTTTTGGAATCACAATCTTGCTCACTTTGTCCTATGAATCATCCATCATGAATATCGATCTTCATTTCATAGCTGTTTGGCATTATCAGTACTATATTTGCCTCACTTTACAAATGATTATTAAGTTTTGAATCTCGGTGTTCTGTTGCATAACCACGTATTTGTCTTTTTTGATTCCATTGCCTTTTGTGTTAAAAAATTGTTAACTCGGATAGAAAATTTCTATAATTTTCATAAGGTGCTTTGGTGATAGATCAAATAGGTGTTTGGGGTACTTAAGCATTGCATGTTTAATAGTTAATATTCTAGTGAAGTGAAGTGCTTATCTAATTGTATTGCCATATCCAAGAGACAACTGTGAGAAAAACAAAAAGGTAAAGGACAAATAAATTATTGAAAGAACTCTTAGATTATTCAGAATCATACAAAATTAGTTCATTAAGCATATGCACATTAAATATATCTGTAAATGTATTAGTGTATTACACATCGAAAGAATGTGAAGTCCTTTGCCACTTGATATACTAGTTGGGCCCTCTACCTATTAACTTAAGCTTTAGGGTTGGAGCTAAGTTTAACATGGTATCAGAGCTTTGGTGACCTAAAGGTCTTAGGTTTGAGTCTCACTGCTGCCACCCGAATTAAATTTCAGCATAAGGCAAGAAGAAGACTTGCGCATGGGTGTTTGAACTCACATGCAAAGCGATAACGGGCTTGCACCTGAGAGGGTGAATTAGAGTACAAGAATTAAATTGAGTATTCAACTATCAACTTAAGCTTTTAATTGAGTTAGTTCTTTACAATGCTAATGCTGTTGATTGTAATATTTGTTAGTGCTTGTATGCAGGGTCTAGAGAATCTGGTCGAAGAAGAAAATTATATTCCTTCAATTGCCATTGTCGGTCGACCAAATGTTGGTAAAAGCAGCATTTTAAATGCATTGTTGGGAGAAGACAGAACCATCGTTAGCCCAGTTAGTGGTACTACTCGTGATGCTATTGATTCCGAATTTACAGCTCCAGATGGCCAGGTTTGATTAGATTCTAGTTGGTCTTACTACTAACCCAAAAGTTTATTGACCGTTACTTTAATTAATTGCTTACAATCAATATATTTTGAACCAAATAATATTGAGACATCTGGTAGTACGGATTTTAGCTATTTTATTAGGTTGAAAGATGAAAGCACGTATAGGTTGGTGAAAGACATTCTTTCTGGTTTCAGTGATATGTAGACTTGAGTGAATCAGTGCAGCTCAATATTAAGCTTTTAATGTGGTTACTTGGTTGTGAACTGACTTAAAGTACATGAAGTTACTATAGCACAAGGAATAATAATTTCCTTGTTAACTCTTGCGTTACTATTTAGAAACTTTATGCAATGGTTGTTTGTTCTGCAGAAGTTTCAGCTTATTGATACTGCTGGAATCAGAAGGAGAGCAGCTGTGGCTTCATCTGGTAGCACAACAGAAGCTTTGTCAGTAAATCGGGCATTTCGTGCCATCCGTCGTTCAGATGTTGTTGCCCTTGTCATTGAGGCCATGGCATGTGTCACGGAGCAGGTACATTGTCCTCAGCTTTATGTTGAGTCATAAATCGTAATATTGATAATGATAATCAAGAAAACAGGCTTTCACTTTTCTCTTATTGTATGCTTGAGTGATTACAGTACATAGAAGTAGCAGTAGAACCAACCTCTCTTAAACGAAAGGAAATGGGTTTGATGGTCAACCTCTCTTGAGTTTGAGGGAATAAATCAGAATATTGATTATAATTAACGTAGATTCTCAATTACATTAAAATCCATGATCTCTTTTATTGTAATCTTTTAGTTATTCACATTGCTTCTTAGTTGTCATTGATAGTCAAACTATCAAGCCTATAAATAGGCTCTCCTATGTACCCATATTAATATCAATGATCTCTCTTATATTTCAACAAATTCAATCGTGGCAGGTTCATTAGCGACAGGCTCTTATGTTATTTCCTGAAGTTTGATGATTGTATGACCTGTATCTCAGAAAACGTTTCTGTAGGTTATGCTGCGATTTGTGTCATTCAAATTCTCTTTCTAATTATAAATTATATAAGCATAAACTTAAGGTTTACATATAATGCTTACTCAAGTGTGTATAGACTGAATATAACCCTGTTGAACAGCTTCCTCCATATCAAAATCTGTGTGAAAAATTGGTATTGTTATCTCCTATTATCCCATATGATAATACTGTCCTGTAGTTTTTTGTAAACTGGCTGTTCTCAGAAGTTGGTGATGCACTGAGAATGGCTTTGTTCTGTAGTCTGGGAGCTCATATGGGCGTCTAAGAGAGACAACTGCTAAAGAACATAAGAAGTGAAGATACTGGAGTTAAATTTATTATGCATTCCATAAAAAGCTATTTGATGAAGTGTGTTAGTTGGATTTTCTGCTTTTTGTTCCTTTTGACTGCCATCATATAGCTTGTTTAGATGCCAATGTACGGGTATCAGTCTATATTTTACAAGGATTGCAGTAGTTTTACTGATTCTTACCAAATGTAGCTCTGTAGTTTCTCAACTTTCTCTGCGTGTTAACCAAAAGAATTAGCTGTTTTATTACCCCTTGATGCTCTTTCTTTTTATCTAATTATATCATATTATTTTCCTTGAATGTCCTAGGATTACAAGATAGCTGAAAGGATAGAAGGGGAAGGGAAAGGATGCCTGATTGTTGTGAACAAATGGGATACGATACCGAATAAAAAACAAGAAACCACTGCACTCTATGAGCAAGATGTCCGAGAGAAGCTTCGTCTTCTTTCTTGGGCACCTATTGTTTATTCAACTGCAGTAGCTGGCCAAAGTGTTCAAAAGTATGTACTTATCTAATCGTATCCTGTCTCATAATATACTTGCGTTTTACAGTTAAATTGCATTGTTAAGCAGATTTGTAGTCAATATCACCGTGAATTTTTTATTCTCCTCTTTGGCACGATTACTTATCTATTATCTGACAGAAGCAGAATATTTATATTGTTTTTCACTTACTAAGATGAAAAAAGCATGGGACATTTTGGAAATAGCTTGCTCTTTTATATTCTATTGAGGACCTCTTTTTGTTAAGTTTTATCATGAAATAAGCTTAATTGAATGAAACATGTTATTTTACATATTAGTCTTCCTTTGTCCCCCAAAAGAAGTGATTGTTCAAGCATTTTGCTTTCAAGATTTTTGTTCTGTTTTGCCTTTAGTTTTTGGTTATGCGATTTTTCTTTTTCTTTCTCTTTCCCCCCCCAGAAGAAAACCACTGCATGATATTGCCGTGGAACAATCTTAGGATATGTATTGGAATGGTTATAATAATAGAAAGAAAGATGCTGGTGCGTTACTTTCTCAAATACAGATCCTAGTGTAATCATATAAATGATGGAGAAAACAGATCTAAGCTTGAATCTTACATTATCATTAGTCTGTTAAAAGTTTAAGGACGAGAACACGCATTTAAACAATTAAATATAGTATACGTGTAGTTACTGTAGTTAGTGTACTAGACTACTAGTATCAGAAACAGTTGTACTCAGAAATAGTAGAGTATATTGAGTTAGCTACTATATCTTCAGCAATTATGGTACACTCTGGTAGCATTTGGACTAAAATTTTGGAATGGCAATGGTAATCCAATTCCAAAGCCATTCTCATGATAAAAAATATATATTACAAACATGAAGAATGAGAATTTGATTAAACAAAAATTCTTATCCAAATGCAACCTTAACTCTATAACACTTAGTTTGAGCATGTTTTTATCATAATTAACGCATTTACATTAATACATGTTCAAGACAAGTTGGTAATTTATTCTTTACAAGGGCATAATTTTTTTTAATTTTTAAATTTATTATTTCAATCTGAAGAGCTGGGAAATAACCTCCGCAAAGCAGGGGTAATGATGCATACATAAATGACCATCCCCAGATCCTAGAATTGTAGGAGCCTTGTGCTACTGTGCAACCTTTTTCATTTTGGAGTGCTGGTGGATTTCTTCAAGAAACCAAATACCGACATTGTCACCACAATTGTCATTGCTATTAATAACTTTGTACTGTGTAGAACTTAACGACTTCATCACCTGGAGAATTGCTATCCCACAAGGATATTGAAGAAATGATAGTCTGCTTTGATATTCCTAGTGAAAGTATCTATGGCATTGCATTTGCTCTATGCTAGGGGTTGATTGCAACATTGTGATTATTTTTGGTCTCAGGATCATTATTGCCGCTAGTGCTGTCGAAAAGGAGAGATCAAGAAGGCTGGGCACTTCTATTTTGAATCAGATAGTGCAGGAAGCATTGGGTTTCAAACCACCTCCCAGGACTCGGGGTGGCAGAAGAGGTCGCGTTTACTACTGCACTCAGGTAAGGGACTTAAGTAATCATGTAACATAATGACTTATTATGCAACGAGTAAAGCTGCAACTTTTCTGCCCAGCCCTAGCACTCTGGACTCCCGATTCACTCCATTAAGCATTCATTTTAGTAGCCTTTGGATTATTATTATTATTATTTTTTTTTGGAATAGAAAAAAAGCATGAGATCCTGATTCCAAATTCATTTCAAGACCAAAAAGTAGTAATTCAAAGCACAATTTGTACTCATTTAACTTTTGGGTATATGCAATTTTGATACTTTTAAACAGGCAGCAGACTTTAGTTTTCTGCTATTTTAATGACTGCTCACTTTTCCTTGTGCAGGCAGCTATCAGACCACCGACATTTGTTTTCTTTGTTAATGATGCAAAACTTTTCACGGACACCTACCGGCGTTATATGGAGAAGCAACTGCGAATAGATGCAGGGTTTCCAGGTACGCCAATCCGGCTTTTATGGCGTACCAGAAAAAGAATGGGCAGAGACCAAGGTAAATTGAAATCTTACCACCTTCCTATATACATATCCTCATTTTGTTTATTCAAAGTGGAATAGCATAGCATGTCTTGGCAGTAGAGGTGGCAATCGGTCGGATCAGATTTAGTTTGAATTTCGGATTGAAACATGAGATTCTATTCAATCCGAAATTGGTCGGATCGGTTTTTTCTCGGATTGGATTTCGGATGTCCGCGGATTCGGATCCAGATTGGTGGCTCTACATGGCATTGTTGTGTCCCATGTGAGAGAATTACAGATTCAGATCTCATGTTGGTTACTTTTTTTTATTTTCCAGGCAAACAGGATGCAACAAGGACAAAATCAAACCTTGCACCACGCGAGGGAAAAATGAATTTGAGCAACCCTAAGCGCATCAATGCTTTTGCTAAAACTGATGTATAATATGTACATTTAGATCTTGAAAAATGATTTATTCATGTAAGCTAGTACATGTAAAGTATATGTGTGAGATGTGGAACAATTTCATCCATTCATTTGTGTATTTGGGCATGACCCATTAATTTTATGATGACCCAACAGCTGACCCAGCAGCTTAATAGTTGGTACCGGCTTGGGGTTGGCTTGCCTGAACGTCGCGGTGGCGTGAACAGCTCCGGCGGTTCATCTCGCCTGAACGTCGGCCCTGGGAAAGGCTCCCGGCTCCGCCCTC
>JAYMSZ010003797.1:0-10167 GCA_036897665.1 Pelargonium citronellum | reverse complement strand
TTTTTGGCTTATGGCATGAGAAGTAGAGAGAGAATTATTCATATTCCAATTATATCCTTACTTGATGAATTATAATGACTTTTTATATTTTATAATCATGTACATTTTAGTCATTTTAAAAAATAATTTTGAATTAATATTTTTTGTATTTTAATTTAAAAGCACTTCTCTTTGTTTTTGTTAGCAAACAATCTTAATTTTTAAAAGTTGTTGGAAGTCACTTCTAGCTTCTTAGAAGTGTTACCAAACAAACACTGAACCGCTTTTTTGGTCACCATTTCTATATTTGTCTTTCATCATTATATCCCGGACTGTGACGCTCGTCACCATCATCGCTTCATTCTCCACCGTCCATTCCAATCCCTGGATGTCACCAGCGGGCCCCACAATTTTAACCGACCGTCTCTCTGGGTACCGAAAAGTAAGTGAAAGCCATTGGTCCTTGATTTATGGTAGGTGACAGGTAGGTGAGTATTGAGCTGCTTGTACGACTACTACTTGTTTCACACTGAAGAAAGAGCAGAAACTGCAGAAATTGCTCTGTCTCTGTCTGTGATCGAATCGAAGAGAAGAAGAAGGAGCAGATTGATTTTGTGAAGGTTTCGGTGAGAGCCTCGCATGGCTCACGTAGTGAAATAGATATTGATGATCGCTGAATCGCTGAGAGCTTTCGTCTCTTGATTGTTCTTCACAAAAGTAAGGTACTGTTGCTTCTTCTTTTTTCTTAATTTGTGGCATACAAGTGTTGTTAGATTTTTCTGGAGATTGAATTTTCAGTTCAGGAGCTTTAGAAATTGAATAAATTGAGCTGGAAATGGAGGATTAGGAAGATGAATTTCAGTTCTTGTTTTCTTGAGATTGAATTTCAGTTCAGAAGCTTTAGAATTTGAATAGATTGAGTTTGAAATGGAGGTTTCGTAGCTGAATTCGAATATAGTTGCTTTTTTTTTTCTTAATTTGTTGTATACACCTAATTTTTTGCAAAGTTTTTATAGAGATTGAATTTCAGTTCAGAATCTTTAGAACTTGAATAAATTGAGCTGGAAATGGAGGGCTATGAAGCTGAATTTGAGTACAATTGCTCCTTTTTCGTAATTTGTTGCATATACTTAATTTTTAGCGAAAATGTTTTTAGATTTCTCCAGTGGTTGAATTTAAGTTTAGAAGCTTAAAATTTTAAATTTTTCTTTCTTTCTCTTCACAATCTGCAAATGAAGGTGCTATTGCTCTCTTCTGTGCTCTGCTCTAGCTGACAATTTGCCTCCCCTTATTTTTGTTCAACACTTGCTTTTATGCTCTGCACGAACTGAAATCATTGATATGAGCAAGTATATTTGATTGCACATTATACTGATTGAGGTAAACATAACCTTGTTATCATCCTCCCGTAGTTTCCCTTGGTGTGTAATGGAATCAGTTTTAGTATACATGAATGCGAGACTCAGAGTCCTACATTAATTATGTGTGTGGACTGTGGAGTGTATGCAGATAAGAGTTGGGTTGTTGTGGTATAAATTTTTTTAAAGCATATTCAAGGGAAAATATCTAACCTTTTTGGATAAGGTTATGAGAATCACCAAAGCAGAGACTTCAGTGCATACCAATGATGATATCATTATACAGGAAGAAACATGCACCTTTTGTGATTCATAATTATAATGTCTAAAACCCTGTAGTACACCCCTGTTTGAGGGTCCCTTCTTTAACCTCATTTTCTTGTGGCTGGAAAAGAGTAAATGTAGAGGATAAGATTGTGGTGCATTGCATTATTATGTTATGTGTTGGGGGAATGCTTAACAGCTCACATCATGCTAGTCCCTTTTAGTGCTTGACTTTTGTGACAGAGATAAATCACGTATTTCAGTTGACTTTACTAATGGTTTCATTTGACATATGCTAGGACTCGCCATCCAATGTGTTTCAGAAAATAATATATTAGTGGGCAGGGTTGTTTACTTTTCTATCCCTTGTTGCAGGAATGCTCTAGAGGAAGAATTGACTGATTCTGTTCAATTCAACGGCAATGGAGGCTTGCAATTGTTTTGAGCCACAATGGCCGGCCGATGACCTATTAATGAAATACCAATATATCTCAGATTTCTTTATCGCAATTGCTTACTTCTCAATCCCTTTAGAGCTGATCTACTTCGTTAAAAAATCGGCGGTGTTTCCATATAAGTGGGTCCTTGTTCAGTTTGGTGCTTTCATAGTTTTGTGTGGGGCAACACATCTTATTAACTTATGGACTTTTAACGTGCATACAAGAACTGTGGTAATAGTAATGACCACCGCAAAGCTTATGACAGCTGCAGTCTCATGTGTGACTGCCCTTATGCTTGTTCACATTATTCCTGATCTGTTGAGTGTTAAGACTCGAGAACTATTTTTGAAAAACAAGGCTGCAGAGCTTGATAGAGAAATGGGTCTGATTCGTACACAGGAAGAGACTGGTCGACATGTTAGGATGCTGACTCATGAGATCAGAAGCACTCTCGATAGACATACTATACTAAAGACCACTCTTGTTGAGCTGGGTAGAACTTTGGGGTTGGAAGAATGTGCCTTGTGGATGCCAACTCGGACTGGTTTAGAGCTTCAACTTTCACATACTCTTCGTCAACAGAATCCAATAGGATATACTGTACCCATCCATCTTCCTGTGCTCAATCAGGTTTTCAGTAGCAACCGTGCAATAAAAATATCGCCAAATTCCCCTATAGCAAGGTTACGACCTCTTGCAGGAAAATACGTAGTTGGGGAAGTTGTTGCTGTTCGTGTCCCGCTTTTACATCTTTCCAATTTCCAAATCAATGACTGGCCTGAACTTTCAACAAAACGTTATGCTATGATGGTTTTGATGCTTCCATCAGATAGTGCAAGGCAATGGCATGTCCACGAATTGGAGCTGGTGGAAGTAGTAGCTGATCAAGTATGGCATTACTTTGTTTTTCTTTTTTAGATTGTCTGCATTGCATTAGTACATTATTTTTTCTGCTTGGTAAAGGAAAATGTTGAAATCAAATTCCATGTGCAACTTTCTTTTATTATGCTTTATGACTGCTGGTTTCTTGTTGTGTCTGTATTCTTTGCTCTGGAAATGTTCAAGTTATCTGTAAGTGGCAAAATGGGATCTATCTTTTTCTTGTCGCTATTGCACTTCATGCGGCCTCCTCTTTAGTATACATGTATCATGGTAATATTTGCTTAACTTAATGGGCTAAATGCATTGGTTTTCTTTTGTTCAATCTAAGAAATAATACAAAATCACTAAGAGTATTTTGGATTACAAGATGTGAATCACGTTCTTGCTCCTCTATTGTTAATTCTTTCTGCGGGCTTGTGGAGAAGGGACACATACAACAGTGGCAACGTTGTGCGCAAGGCCACCCTTTTTTCTTTTAAGTGGCATCTTTAGAGCCAACAGTGTTTATTTTTGGCAATGATAATGGACTGGTTTGTTTCTTCCTATGGTGTTTAGAGGTGCTTATTGGCATATTCTTATTATTCAGGTAGCGGTAGCACTTTCACATGCTGCTATATTAGAAGAGTCGATGAGGGCAAGGGATCTTCTCATGGAGCAGAATATTGCACTCGACATGGCCAGGAGAGAAGCAGAAACAGCAATTCGTGCTCGCAATGATTTCTTGGCTGTTATGAATCATGAGATGAGAACTCCCATGCATGCCATTATTGCACTTTCTTCCTTGCTACAGGAAACTGAGCTGACACCCGAGCAGCGCCTGATGGTGGAAACTGTATTGAAAAGCAGCAACCTTTTGGCTACTCTTATAAATGATGTGTTGGATCTCTCCAGGCTTGAAGATGGGAGTCTTCAACTAGACATCGGAACTTTTAACCTTCATGCTGTTCTCAGAGAGGTATGAATATGATTATGAGCTCACGCCGGTTAATTTATTATTTCAATTGATCTTGTATGTGTACTAAGATGCATGTAACCATTGCAGGTTCATAACTTAATCAAGCCTATTGCATCTGTCAAGAAGTTGTGCATCTCATTGAATGTAGCTACCGATTTGCCCGAGTATGCCATTGGTGATGAAAAGCGACTCATGCAGATAATTCTGAATGTTGTTGGCAATGCTGTGAAGTTCTCGAAAGAGGGTAATGTCTCAATAACTGCTTTTGTTGCAAAGCCTGAATCTTTAAGAGATCCTCGAGCTCCAGATTTCTTTCCAATATGCGGTGAAAATCATTTTTACTTGCGAGTTCAGGTATGTTTCTATAGGATGATTGATCCGATCTTTATGGATTTTTATATGTTCTGTGAAAATTAGTTATTTATATGATTGTTTTCTCTTCCGGTGCAGGTAAAAGATTCGGGATCGGGAATTAACCCTCAAGATATTCCCAAGCTGTTTACCAAGTTTGCACAAACCCAACCGGTGGCAACTAAAAATTCTGGTGGAAGTGGACTTGGCCTTGCCATCTGTAAGAGGTACTTTATTCTTCTTTTAATATACTATTATTTTAGTTGTCAAGCATTGCAGTTAGGGGTTACAATTCGTGTTTAAAGTTTAGAATTTTGTTGAATGAGTCAACTAGAACACAATTAATACATTATCAACACGCTTAATATCTGGGTTGAGAATAACCAGCTCGATACATTTGACCCAATTGAGTTTTTATGGGTCATTTATACTGTCCCTGACCCACTTAATAATTCACAGTTAATTTAACTAGGTCAGTTGACACTATTAAGTTGAACCTAACATGCTTAAATTTGTGTCGGATTCATGAGGGTTGAACCAACTGTAGTGTTGTTATTTTCTTTAGTTCAACAGTTAAATATAGTTATGACCTTTCTATTTTTGTGTTTGATGAAATCAGGTTTGTGAATCTTATGGAGGGCCATATCTGGATTGATAGTGAAGGCCCAGGCAAGGGATGCACGGCTACATTTGTGGTGAAACTGGGGATTCCAGAACGTTCAATTGAACCTAAGCTGTTGTTGATGCCTAAAGTGCCAGCAAATCACGGGCAGATAAATTTTTCAGGGCTCAAAGTTCTTGTGCTGGATGATAACGGGTTAGTAACATTGCCACCTTTAAGCCCTTGTTCCAATTTTGGATTTTATTAGTAAATCATTAGTATTTTATGCATTGTTTTATGCTTTAGCACTAGTAGCTTTGCTAATGCCAAGCTTTAACCCCTGGATTGAGTTTAGGAGGCATAGATAGAAACATAGATACAGCTACAAATATATCCTTGGTGAAGACTTACTCGATTAGTAGTAAATTTCTCAGTCTTTGATGTGAACTGCAATCCAACACTAATGTATAGTCAGAGAGAAGCTATGAGAAATTCATCTTCACGAGCTTATGGAAATTAGGTTTTATGTACTACAAAGTTCTGCTCACACGTTCCCCAATCCTATACCAGTCAATAAGGATTGGTTTTAGAAAACGTTACAATTTACCCTATTCATTAGGTACTAACTTCATTGGTTAATGTTCTAACTAGTGCTGCATAGGTTGCATCTGCATGCATTCATTAGGTACTAACTTCATTGGTTAATGTTCTAACTAGTGCTGCATAGGTTGCATCTGCATGCATGTCGTGTTGAACGTTGATTGTTTGCGATTAACATAAACATCACATTATATAATCATGATCACATGTTAAACACGAACACAACAGGCTCAACTAAATATTAGAGATTTACAAGACACAATTAGCATCAAACAACGTTTTGCACAAAAAGACCCGCACGCCATGATTAAATATTACAAATTTAACACAACTATGTTCACTACCGAGGACCCCAAGTATGCAAGAACATGTCACTAGACAATTACAAAATAGTGAGTCCAAACACTATTTTTTCATGTAATGTTCATCTCTCATCAAATGCATGAAATCTCATATTTACTATGTTTCGAATTATGTTCGATTGAGCCAAATTCAAATGCAAATCCTTGGGTCATCAAAACATTGAACTTGTCAATCAAGATCCCAAAGGAAATCATAGCTCCAGCAAGGAACGTGATACTATTTGATATTTCTACTATAAACTTCATTCATGAACATGATAAATTTGAATATGGTATATTGATATCAATTTTTGTAATTACCTTACAGCCCCCTATCATGTTATTAATGTTGAATTCGTGTGATTGTACAGAGTTAGCAGGACAGTGACAAAAGGACTTCTTGTGCACCTGGGATGTGACGTGACTACTGTAAGCTCCAGTGACGAGTTGCTGCGGGTTATCTCTCAGGACTACAAGGTCGTATTCATGGATGTCTGTATGCCCGGTGTGGACGGTTTTGAAATTGCAGTCCGCATCCATGAAAAGTTCATGAAGCGCCACGAGAGGCCCCTCATAGTGGCATTAAGTGGCAATGTAGACCAGGTAACCAGGGACAACTGCACCAGAGTTGGCATGGAGTGCGTCGTATTGAAACCCGTTTCAATTGATAAAATGAGGAATGTCTTGTCTAACCTTTTAGAGCATCGCGTCCTGTTTGAGGCCATTTAGGCGATTTGAAGCTGCTGATCATTTTGTGCATACCATAACTGCATTGAAGAAATGGAGGATTGGTAAAAAAGAAAAAATAACCGACCATACCGAGAGAAAGCAACTAGGCAAAACTGATGCATCTCGTAAGGAGGGAGAGAGAGAATGGCAGGATATTTTGCCATGCTGCTTTGCTTTTGGAGACATGTTGGGTGTTATTGCCCAACTGTAAAAACTAATTGGTCTTTTTCTATACAATGGATTTTGCTAATGTTTGATGGGGTTTTTTAAAACCTTTTTCCTAATTTGCTTCTGGCATTGGAATATTTGAATTTAATGATCTCTTGCTATATTAGCCTACAGTTAGCAATTTGGACCCAAAACTTAACCCGCGTTTTTGCAGGTTCGGTTCGTGGTTTGGGTTGGGTCAAAATTCGACCTGAAAGGGATGTGGATCAGATCAAACAACCCATACCTATTGAGGGTTGGGTCCGGGTTTATACCTCTTGTGGGTCGGGTCAGGGTTTGGCCTTTACAATCCAAAACCCCAAAAGGACAAACATACCTTTTGTTATACTATCCTAAACTGGCAATCTGGACCCGAAGCTTAACCCACATTTAGCAGGATCAGTTGGTGTTTTGGGTTGGGTTGAATTTACCATGGAAGGGATGTGAATCAGGTCGAACAACCCATACTTCTAGTGGTCAGGGTTTCGAACTTTTCAATCCAAAACCCAAAAGCCCAACCCATACTTATTATTAGCCTACAACTGGCAACTTGGCCCGAACTTAACGTCCATTTTGCAGGTTCAATTTGTGTTTTGGGTTGGGTCAAGATTCGACCTTTTCAATCTGAAAAGACCAACCATGTATTGGATTTCAGATGTTCTGGTTCGAATCTAAATTGACAGCTCTAACTACTAGTTGGCACTGAGTATAGGGCTCAATATTTACAGTCATATGCTAAGTGCAAATATTACAGATATCAATTATAGATTATTTCTTTACAGATATCAAACTACATGCAGAGAAATTAGGGATATTCAATCATATATACTCAAGGAACAACAGAGATTTTTTACATGCCAGATTTAGACACTAATATCAGCCTGCATAAATTCAAGTGTGTGAGTAGTGAGAGAGGGAGAAAGTCACGATACCTGATGCTTTCGACAAGTACACGCATGCAGTTAATCCCATGAGCATCTATTTATTATGGTCCAAGCACACGATATTCAGTTATAGCTTCAAAACCTAAGTGATGAGCCACAATAACCCTCTCTCAGTCTTCCAATCATTAAGAAACACCTATGATCCATTGTACGATTGCAATTGAAAAGTTAAGGCCTTAACATAAATGATAAATGTATGTTATGCAAAAAGTTGTTCATAACATAGAGAATACCTTAGACAGAGGGAGCAGAAGTTGAGCCATCATTTTCCTTGTGCGACCTACGGCCAATGCCTAAAACCTCTGATATGTGGCTTTACAAACATCCTTCGAATCCTAAGATAACCCATAAGCATTTCAGTTAACCAACCGTTAAAAAGAAAAACTGACAGAAGCATTCAACCATTGCTCTTTAAAATTTGAAAAGGTAGATTTACTTGTAGTGATAATCATGGAAGAGTTGTGTATCTCACAAGAGGATTTTGGCTTATTTATGTCACATAACAGCAAATAGAGATGAACAATAGTTTATCTTGTTTGCTCAACCAACATCGTGCAGCGGCATTCTTTCAAAATGATGCACCAAATAAAGTTTTGATATAATAACAGGAAACTGACATGTGGCAGTAATATTAATGGGTATACGTAACGTTTTGAGACTCAAAATCCACATACCCCCTTCTACATGGAAGGCCATAACTGCTAATATGCAAATTCCTTTTTAGAGCACAAAGGAATATCCGATACAAAGGATGTGAAGAATCGTGAGTAATTAGTTCTTCACGGTAACTTTTCAGAGTGTGTTTTCTTATATACATTACTTTTCCCAAACAAAAGTAGGAATCCATGTAATGTCAATGTTAGCAAGACTTTGGGAGCTGCAAAACTCAAGCCCCTATATGAGAACATACACATACAACAGTAGCATGCAGATTCACTTCATTGTGTAACACTGTAACTGACTTCTCCAATTCAAGAGAATACAGTTTTGAATCTCATTTAATGAATGTAATCAAGAAAAATAAAAACTTTACCAACTTGAGTTCCTCTTCATATCACAACATAATGCTGTGATCAAAATGGTAACTACATTAGATAAAGCGGCAATAAAGCATCTAACCTTTACCGGGAATTACGGGGTTTATTAAACACAATTAATTAAGAGAAAATAGCTTCTAATATTACTTAATTAATGTATAAACAAAACAAAAAAACTATACCAACTTGAGGCCCTTGTAAGATCACAAGACAATGCTGCAGCCAAAGTGTCTTTGCTGTTGCGACTTACGAACATGAAGACTTTCCTAACAAGATCGACATAATAAAAAAAAAATCAAAAAATCAAGATCTATTATGGTAACTGCAGCAAATAATGCGATCTTAGAGCATCCAAGCTTGACCGGAAATTTAGGGGGTTTATTAAACACAACTACAGCAGAGTAATGAAACTCAGAAACCAATAATTAACAACTAAAATAAAATATGCCATATATACGTACAAACTACATAATATTACAAAAAAATAATAAAAAAGAGAACATGCAGAAAGCAACCACAAAGAAAAAAATCAAAATAGTGAGACAATACATTAGCAATCATGGGACGCATTTAAGAAGAAAAGAGCCATATTAAAGCTTGAGACATGCCTTGTAGGCTTGTCACCTTTTCAAATACTTGATCTCATCAACATTTGGATTTTGGATACAGAGTGCTACTTAGTATGGTGTTAAAACTCTAAATTTTACTTTTCACAACGGTAAATTTGTGTCACCTCATTGATCTCTGTAGATCAGCAGTAATTTATACAACAACTAACCTCAGATCAAATCTACATACTGACTGATCATGAAAATTCAGTTTGTACAGAAGCAACATCAGATTCAATACAAAAACAACTAATCTTTGTCGAAATCTTCATTTTATCAACATCAACAACCAGATTGTGGGACAAAATCAATAGCTACAACACAAAAACACCTAATCTATCATTCTATCTCATAATCTTCATTTTTTCAACCATCTCCATACAGAATTTGGCTTTGGCGCTCCATCAGGAGCTACAGTCAAATCACAACACGAATACTCCACAATCAAAACTACAAATCCAAATCACGACGAACGTAAAATCAAAACTAGTAATTCAAAAAGAAGAGATCGCTCACAAAGCTGTTTTCGAGGATCGGAGATCAACTACTCCACAATCAAAACTACGCACAAATCCAAATCATGATGAACGTAAAATCAAAACTAGTAATTCGAAAAGAAGAGATCCTCACAAAGCTGTTTTCGAGGATCGGAGATCTCATCGAAACAATACCTTAGCTGAGCCAGGTGACGATTGTGAGCGAGAACGGAATCCAAACTGTTGGCATGCAGAAAAACGGCAGGAGCGAGAGCATCTGCCGGAGTTTCTCTTGTGCGGCGGCGGCGGCGGCGGCGGCTCCCATGCATCCACATTTCTAGAAGCATCATATTTTGGTGTGGTTAGGTTGTGAGTGAAAGAAGCGAAGAATGACG
>JAYMSZ010003796.1:0-10167 GCA_036897665.1 Pelargonium citronellum | reverse complement strand
GTAAAAAATAAAAATTACAAGAAAATTAAGTGTGTTTTTAATATTACCCTCACTTTTCCACCTACACTCCATGTGCACTCATATGCACCCCATGTGTAACTCATAAGTGATAAGAGTAATATTGAAAAAAATAATGATATAATAGCCTAAAAATAGAAACAAGACACTCACTTTGGATAAAAAATTTAGACAAATAGTACACTATTTTGGGACGGAGGAAATATCAAATTTTTAGTATCTAACATGGCGATGAGGTAGGTAAACGTGAAAGACTTCCCGAATGGATCTCGGACACCAAGCTTTTGTCAGAATGCACACATGTCCAATTCCTTAATCCTCCACACGATGGCAGACAGAGCCATCATGGACAAATTTTCTCATTAGAGTGAAACTTACCACCACTGCCCTAGAAAACAAACTTAATTTTCTCGAGAAACAAACATACCCTAGCTCCCAAGTAAAATCGTCAATGGCGGTCTCGGAGGAGGAGTGTTCATCAACCAAGTCGCGATCCTCGTCTTCAGCGGCGTCCAACCGCGTTCATTACCTCGCCAAGTGCGTTCTCAGAGGTAGCGTCGTTCTCCAGGTCGTCTATGGTCGCATTCGCTCTCCTTCCTGCCTCGACATCGTGTTCGGGAAGGTCCTTTTCAATCTCTCTCGTTCTCTTACTTCTCTCGCCCTTTCATAGCGCTTTCGATTTTGTATGGTTTTAGGAATTGCGCAATGTGTTAGCTAATTGATCGTACTTACTGGTTCCGAACTAGCTGCCGTTCAAAGCAGTACAAAGTTTTCTTAGATTGAACCTAGTGCAAGCTGTTCATGTAGTTCTAGTTGGCTTCTTCAAATGCCTGGGCATGATTCTTTTGCTATTTTCAAATTTCATTATCTGTTATGGAAAGTAGAATTTGGCATGTCTACAATGAATTTCATGATTGTGTTAGTCTGGAATGATATGCATTTGGGTTTAGGCTGGTGTACAGTGAATGGGGTTGTTTCAGTCTAGTGGAAATGAATAAATATGATGTATTTGTTTCTGATTTTGGTGAGCCATGAAGATAATTTGGGCAGTTATAGTCAATTGTCATATTATTAGAGAGTGCGAAAGCCAGGCCAAGGAACGTGAATTTGTAATATTGTTTCCTATTCTGGTTGGAAGGTTTATTATGATTTATGAACTAATCTATTTGGAGTGTGAATGGAACCATTTGATTTTTATCTAATGTCTGGTTGGGCAAGTGAATGATTGTAAATATGGTTCTTTTAGGTGGGCGAAGTTAATTTTGAGTAATGTGATTTGAGTGTAATTTTTCATTTAATATGGTTGCTTATTGCTTTCTTCTCTGTCTTATTATCATTTTCTTCTTTCTTGTTATTATTATTTTTGGCTGTAAACAATAGTAGTCCAACAACCATGACGACACCAGCCTTCGCGACCCCATTCTATCAATCCCCAGTCACACTGAACAATCTCTTGCTACTACCCCATTTTTCATTTGCTAATATAGAACATAAACCAAGCAAAATAGACTCGGATGCAATTTAGGTCCTGCTCTCAGTATAAAAAATCTGCCCCAGTTGCTCTATGGCCTGCTTTTCATGAGTTGTGTGTCATGGGGCTAATTTATGATAAATACTTTGTTTTTTTTTTCCGATAGCACACCTCTCATAGAAGTTCTATTTTTGTTTATTTTTATCTTGGCTCTTGTGTGATAATATGGTTTGCATTTTTAACTCAAATGAAATATTTTACATGCATTGAGAATAGGTGATGGTTTCTTTTCATTTTATCATACTAACTCAATCTGACAGTTATTCATTGATCTTTTTTCATTTAGGAGACATCTATAGAATTGGTTGTAATTGGTGAGGATGGAGTTGTACAGTCTATTTGTGAGCAATCTGTATTTGGAACAATAAAAGATCTTGCTATACTGCATTGGAATGAGAAATTTTATGCACGAAGCCCACAGGTACAATAGACAATTTTTGTTTCTTTATGCTTCACATTTTATAATGGATGTGTTGTGCCATTTTCTTTTAAAAAAAGGACATATAATACTGAGTTTAATGATAAAAAGTGCATCTTAGAGGAAGTATCTCTTTAAGCAGAAATATCTCCGACAAACTTCTGTCTTTTACTTTTGTAGATGCTGGGGAGAGACCTTTTGGTGGTTATCTCTGATTCTGGGAAGCTTTCAATACTCACATTTTGCAATGAAATGCACAGGTTTTGTTCTTTTTTGCACGTCTAGTTTTGCATATTGAAAAAATATGCAGCTACTCACGTCTTTCATTGATCTCATAGTTTAATTTACTGCTTGGGTCTTATTGAGGATGTTTTCTTTGTTTGCTGATTGATGACACAGGTTCTTCCCAGTGACGAATGTTCAACTTTCTAGTCCAGGAAGCTCCAGGCATCAGCTTGGAAGAATGCTAGCTGTTGATACTAGGTAGGCTGCTTTCATGGCCATAAAATGACCATTTACATCAAGCTCTGTGTTAATCTAGCAGTTCAATTGGTGTAGTATACTTTGCATTGTATAAGCCAATTCTAGCAGTTCACTTGCTCTTATTTGGAGACTGGAGAGTAGTCCTCTAAAAAGTGTTACAAGATAAGGTAAATCAAGGTGATATAAATCAACAAAACTTAAATTGTACTTGGAGCTGGGTGAATCCAGATGTGGATAATTGCGTAGCTAGAAATTTCCTGGAGTAAACATGAAAATACAGCAAAATTTACCTTTCTTATTATTGTTTTCCTGGATTTGGAGCTGTTGATGTCCCTGACCTAATGCTTGTCTCTTCTCAGTGGATTTTTCATTGCTGCAAGTGCATATGAAGACCAGTTGGCACTATTCTCCGTTTCAATGTCTGCTTCCAGCGATATCATTGATCAGGTAAAGATATGTTTTTAGTTGCTCAGGTTTGAGCAAATATTTGGCTTGTCAATGTATTTCAGTAATGTAAAATTAGCAGCTCAAGAGTTTACTATGGGCTTTCCATATGGGGTTATTGAAACGTCCTTTTGTGAAACAATTTCAGAGAATACTTTTTCCTTCTGAAATTGAAGGGGACACAGTTCCTGCCAGAAGTGTCCAGAAAACCAGTATATGTGGTACTATATGGAGCATGTGCTTTATTTCGAGGGAGTCTAGTCATTCAAGTAAAGACCATAATCCTGTACTAGCTGTGCTTCTGAATAGGTATGTCAATTGAGATAGTATGGTTTGTGTCTATTATTCACATGGTTGTGGGGTGGAAATTATTGTTATTTTTTTTTTCTAATTGTGTTCTTCATAGTTAATCTGACTACAGACTGATAAATCTGGTAGTGTAGGAGGGGAGCTGTCTTGAATGAGCTGTTGCTACTGGGATGGAATATAAAAGAACATGCTATTCACATAATTTCTCAGTATATTGAAGATGGACCACTAGCACATAATATTGTGGAAGTTCCCCTTTCCAATGGATTTGCCTTTTTATTCAGGGTTGGTGATGCTCTCCTATTGGATCTTAGAGATGCTCACCATCCTTATTGTGTATACAGGACAAACTTAGTCGAGGAACAAAATTTTGATGATGACAATGTTGATGACAATGTAGCTGTCTGCGCTAGCGCTTTACTTGGGCTGAGTGAGAATGACCCCATGTGTATAGATGGTGAAAATAGCAATATGAAATCTACCTCCAGATATGTGTGCTCATGGAGTTGGGAACCGCAGGATGATAAAAATCCGAGGATGATATTCAGCATTGATACAGGAGAAGTTTTCATGATTGAAGTTTCATTTAATTCTGGCGATCTCAAAGTTAATAAATCTGAGTGTCTCTATAAAGGTCTACCATACAAGGCCCTATTGTGGGTCAAAGGTGGATATTTGGCTGCACTTGTGGAGATGGGGGATGGAATGGTTCTAAAATTGGAAAATGACAGGCTAACTTACACAAGTCCCATTCAAAACATTGCACCGATCTTGGATTTGTCAGTTGTGGATTGCCATGATGAGAAACATGATCAAGTGTTTGCCTGCTGTGGTGTGGCACCAGAGGGATCATTAAGGATTATTCGAAGTGGTATAAGTATAGAAAAGTTATATAGGACTGCCCCAATTTATCAAGGTATAACCGGTACTTGGACAGTCCGAATGAAAGTAAAAGATCCATATCATTCCTTTCTTGTCCTATCATTTGTTGAAGAGACCAGAGTACTATTTGTCGGCTTAAACTTCACTGATGTAACTGATTCAGTTGGTTTCCAGCCTGATGTATGTACCTTGGCATGTGGTCTTCTGGATGATGGTTTGCTGGTACAGATCCATCGAGATGCTGTTAAACTTTGTTTGCCGACGGAGGGTGCACATTCTGAAGGTATTCGGTTACCTTCTCCAATATGTACATCTTGGTCCCCAGATAATATAAGTATCAACTTGGGGGCAGTTGGACATAGTTTGATCATTGTTGCCACTTCTAATCCATGCTTTTTATTCATTCTCGGGGTCAAGTCTCTATCAGCGTGCCAGTATGAAATTTTTGAAATGCAACGTGTAGGACTGCAACATGAATTATCTTGTATATCTATACCTCACAATTCTTTTGAGCCACAATCATTTAGTTCTCCCTTCAATATGGTGGACAATAACCATGCAGCTACACTTCCAGTTGGAGTTGATGTTGGCAATACCATTGTTATTGGCACACATAAACCTTCTGTTGAAGTTTTGTCTTTTCTACCTGATAAGGGTATAAGAGTTATTGCTTCTGGGACTATTTCATTAACAAATACACTGGGGGTTGCTATTAGTGGATGCATCCCTCAAGATGTAAGGCTTGTCCTAGTTGATCGAATCTATGTTCTTTCGGGATTGAGGAATGGAATGTTACTTCGGTTTGAGTGGCCTGCTGCCTTCACATCCGAGCTACCCAAGTACAGTTCTACGAGTTCCTGTTTAGCAAATGCAGATGCTGCCTTATCAAACATGCAAATTCCAAATCCTTTTGGATTACGAGGTTGTTCAGTTAATTCAGCTGATGAGACAAATCATTTTCCCATTAATCTTCAAGTCATTGCTATCCGCCGCATTGGCATTACTCCAGTGTTTCTGGTTCCTCTGAGTGATTCTCTTGGTTCAGATGTAATTGCTCTCAGTGATAGGCCTTGGTTGTTGCAAACTGCAAGGCACAGTCTCTCATATACTTCTATCTCATTTCAACCTTCAACACATGTGACTCCTGTCTGTTCTGATGAATGTCCTAATGGAATTTTATTTGTTGCAGATAACAGTTTACATTTGGTGAGAAATCTTATCCTTTGTACTGTGAGTTTATGTTGTTTAAGCATTCATTCTGTTGATGCCACTGTCCCTTTTCTTCCTGCCGACATCTAAAGTGCATTGAGAACATAATGCGTGATATAACACTTGAATCTGTACTATTATTAAGAGTAAGATATGCCCCTTTTTAGCTTTTTAACTCCACATATCTCTACATCTATTTGAGTGGGCTCAATTTATCACAAAATGTGTCCAATGCTTTTTCTTTTCTGAATATTTGATGATACATGAATAAATATTATTGTGATTCAAACTCGACATTTGAAGTTTTCCTGTATTCTTTGCTCTTGAGGACTTGTGGCTCCTGAGTCGCACCTGTATTAGCTCTTGAGCATTTAATTCATGAATGTAAGCTCGCTTTGATGAATGCCTTCTGGGAATTTTAGGTCAAACGGGCTTGGGTAAAATCTTTGAGTATGGTGCTCACTTTTCATTTATCCTCCTTTTATATTTGAGTATAAAGAATAACTTGATTTTTGTTGTTTGGATTATTTGAGGAGTTGACAAAATGTCACGGGTTCAAATCCTGTCATGTCATCCCTATTATTGCTTGCTTGACTTCGATCCAACGATGATAGACTCTATGCAAGTTGGCTAGCTATTTATATTGTATGTGTTTGTAATTGTGTTATAACGAAGTGTATCTTTCATCCTAAGCCCATTAAATTGGTGTTATTTTTTTTTGTTGCTCAGAATTTTATGATATATTTTGCCCTTATTATCTAAAATGGTGCATGTTCTGTTTTACAAAAAGCGAGAAATTTCATAAGTGTGATGCAACATATCAGTTACTGACAGTATATATTGTAGAATTGTTTTTTAATAATTGAATGTGCACGCTTCTCTAAGTTGTATATACTGCTACTGGTATGGTTTAAGTATGCTTACATAACATGGTTTTTGGTTCTCTAGGTAGAGATGGTGCATAGTAAAAGGCTTAACGTGCAGAAGTTTCATCTTGAAGGCACTCCGAGGAAGGTCCTATATCACAATGAAAGCAGGTTATTACTTGTGATGAGGACTGATTTGAGTGATGATATGTGCTCGTCTGATGTTTGTTGTGTAGATCCTCTTCGTGGGTCAGTGCTGTCATCTTTTAAACTTGAACTTGGCGAAACAGGAAAATCTATGGAGTTAGTTAAAGTTGGAAATGAACAAGTTGTGGTAGTCGGGACCAGTCTCTCTTCTGGTCCAGCTATAATGCCCAGTGGTGAAGCTGAAAGGTATATTATCTATTTTCTACCCATTTCCTTTCTAACATACAATTTAACAGACTATACATGCTTTGTATGCTGAATTCTTGAAAATTTACTGTCTCTCTAGAATATGTATGCCATTTATTCGGGTAATCTCTCTGGAAGCATGTACATGTATATATATATATTGTAACTGGATGTTTATTTAACAGTACCAAGGGCCGTCTAATTGTCCTCTGCCTTGAACACATGCAAAATTCAGATAGTGGTTCAATGACATATTTTTCGAAGCAAGGGTCTTCTCAACGAACTTCTCCGTTTAGGGAAATTGTTGGGTATGCTACGGAACAGCTATCAAGTAGTAGTCTTTGCAGCAGTCCAGATGATACCAGTTGTGATGGAATCAAACTTGAAGAAACTGAAGCATGGCATTTCCGGTTGGCTTATTCAACCACATGGCCTGGAATGGTACTTGCAATTTGTCCTTATCTTGACCGCTACTTCTTGGCTTCCGCTGGTAATGCTGTAAGTAGCAAAATTTTATATGCATGCTTTTGATGTGTTGGGAGAATATGGTCTACCATATGGTAATTTCTAACAATGATAGTTGGTTTCTTATATCAGTTTTATGTATGCGGTTTTCCAAATGATAATCCCCAAAGGGTGAAAAGGTTTGCTGTGGGAAGATCACGTTTTATGATTATGTCTTTGACTGCATATTTTACTAGGATCGCGGTTGGTGACTGCCGTGATGGTATCCTTTTCTATAACTATCATGAGGTAGGCACTGTCGGTAATTTTGTTATACGTTTGATCTATTTCTTGGACTCAGGAAGTATTTCTTCCAGTTGAGTATTGTTCAGTTTGAAATGATTTATTATATTTTTTCTTTGCTTGGGACAGAGAAATGGAATCTGATGTACGTGTATGTGTGATTGGTACTGAAGTTAAATATTGTTCTCTCTTTCATGCTAGGATGCCAAGAAGCTGGAGCAACTTTACTGTGATCCATCACAACGATTAGTTGCTGATTGTATTCTAATGGATGTTGACACTGCTGTTGTCTCAGATCGCAAGGGGAGCATTGCTGTTTTGTCATGTTCAGACCGCTTAGAAGGTAATTTGAGGGCTTAAGTATGTATATTGTATACCTAGCATATGAGTTTGTATATTCCGTACCTAAACAAGTGTCTTGGTGTTTCTTTTGTTATTGGTTTCCAAAGAGGTATTCCTATCAAGTCATGTAATAGGTGCACTATCAAGATGAGGCATATGATTTTATATTATATTGTTAGAAATATACAAAAACAGTTAAGGCAGAAAAGGAAGGATTGGAATGAGTTTTTGGAAACTCCATATAATCTGTTAAAGTTCATGATGATGCTATTGCTAGTTTATTTTGTAAAGATTGTACGGAATCGTATTTCATTGAATGAGAACATACATTCAACTTGAGTCACGGACTCAAACTGTTATCAGTTCATGTAAAACAGTATTAGTTGCCCCTTTACGCGCCTTAATGAGTAACCAGATGTTGTTATGAGCTGCAAAAATAGAAGCCAACAAGTTCAGTCTTAATTCTTAAGTGAAAAACAAGATGCAATGCATTGGTGTAATACTGTTTATCCAGAAGGATTAGTACATCAAGAAGGATCTTATAAAACCTTAATTCTTGCTTTACCCAGAAATTCTAAGACCTGAAGTCCTAATATGTGAGGTCTCTGTGTAAACCAAGTTGCACCCTAGTGAAGGTAATATAGAAACCTACTTGCGTAACTTGTTGGGTCCTATCTGCTTGCAGTTGCTATGAGGACATAACAGACGCATGTCATGATTTTTTATTGTTTGTTTTACTTTGCTTTCACCTGATTGAATTTTCACAAAGTAGTTTTGACCAGCCAGTCCCTTGTATGAATCTTTTGCTTTGCTCGAATTTGTGTTCTTTGAGCAAACTTAAAACTACATACATTCAGCTGCGTTGTTCATTTTTTAAATGAAGTTTCTAATTGTTGGATATCTTTTTTTTTTGTCCCAGAAAATGCAAGTCCAGAATGCAACTTAACGTTGACTTCTGCATATCACATGGGTGAGATAGCCATGAGCGTCAAGAAGGTGAATTCTTTAAACCCTTAATGCTAGGTGTTCTTTGAACGGTGTTGCGGCAAATTACGTTAACTGCCCTGGTGACCACATCTATTGTCCTCAATGCCTTGAAATTTGTTATATGATTGAACACAAACATCTTGACGTGGCTTTGTAATAGTGTAAATGTTTCTAGAGTTGAATGGAATGTGTAGGCTAAGCCAATGAAGCTTGTAGGTGATGCTTGTAGGTGGCACTGCTCATAAATTAGTCATATCTGTTGTTTTATATCTTAGTTGTACTCCCTCCAAGCCATATATGGTACTTGTTCTATTTTGCATGTTCCATATTTTTTGGCATTTTAGAAGTCCGTGATTAAATTTAATAAATCATTTTCATAAAGTCCATTATTTTGTATTGCATTTAATGAAGGTAAACCTGGATAGTTTTAGACTTCGATTTGTTATACCATAGTCAACGCCATCTCCTTAAAAGGTTGGATTTTTCTGAATATCTCAAATTTTTCGGACAATAGGAATATAATATTTTTTTGCTGCAAACCCATTTTATGGAGTACATAAATATCTCCTAACAATATCCAGGAGCTCGTGTATTTCTTAATCTTCTCTTTATTTATCTCCTTCCATTTTGTAATCTGCTTGATGTGCTCAGTTGAAGTGGAATGAACTTGGTCCCTGAAAACTTTGAGGGTATCTGACATTAACATCTAACTCTGCTTTCTCTTGCAGGGATCTTTTTCATATAAACTTCCAGCTGATGATATGTTGAAGGGATATGATGGGCGTAGTGCAAATATTGATTTGCTACAGAACACTATTGTGGCTAGTACACTGTTAGGAAGCATTATAATCTTCATTCCTATATCAAGGTATGGTTGATGGTCTTAAGCGAATTCTACTTTTAGATAGCTGTATCGAAGGCGATGTTGAATGGTCAGGCTGCTTCAATGCATTTTCTTATCTCATATAACTGTATTAAGAGAACAAAGAAAGCATTTATTCATGAAATATCAGAATCCAGTTTCTAGTATCATGCAAAATTTCCTGTATAAGATAAAGATTATAAGCTGCTTTGGATATGTTCACAGTATATGGAGGTTGGTGACTCGGTCAGAAAAGGTGAGAGAATACAGCTCGAAAACTAAAAGGAGTAGAGGTTGACCTGAATTGACATGGAAAGTAGTAACTAGTAAGAAAAAGATATGATAACACATGACTTAATAATTGAGATTTCAGAAACCGGTCCGGAGCCGAACCGGTCTGAACCCAACCTTGACTGATTAGTTTTATTTTTTATTTTTAAAATGATTAATTTGTTATCGTTTTTGTCCGCTTCAGTCGTTTTTTGGTCCTGTTCTAGGACCGATTATTATGGATTGGTCTGTCCAGACATAGGTTTTTCCTAAGGGGAAAAATTGGTCTTTGGTCCGTTCCAGTTCTGGATTTGTTGAAGTGGGTAATATATCCCACATCGGATAAATATAAAGTTAAGTGGCTACATATAATGGTGCAAGTGAAACCCTACTAATAAGGGTGGCC